>JABUQX010090543.1:7500-58311 GCA_015478945.1 Trachelipus rathkii | reverse complement strand
TCTTGCCATCGTTATGCGGTTACCCTGGGGAGTATTTCTTTTAGTTAAAAAAAAAAAAAAAACTTTTTGATACATATTTCATACGCTGATTCAAATATGTTAATTAGTTTTCTTTTACCTATCTTAGAATGGAAATATTGTAAAAAAAAAAAATAAAAAAATAGGAAATTTTTTTTTTTGCATTTTACCATTTACAAATTTCATCGCTGATTCCATATATGTGTCAGTTTTCTTGTAACCTATCTTAGTTTTCGAGATATCATGCGGGTAAATTCGTTTCAACCTATATATATATATATATATATATATATATATATATTATATATATATATATATATATATATATATATATATTATAATAATATATATGTAATATATATATAATATATATATATTATATATATATATATATATATAATATATTTATATATATTAATACTTATATATATAATATAATATATATAAGTATATATATATATATATATATATATATATATATATATATATATTATAAATAGAGAGAGAGAGAGAAGAGATAGAGGAGAGAGAGAGAGAGAGAGAGAGAGAGAAGAGAGAGACTGAGCAGAGAGAGAGAGAGAGAAGAGAGGAGAGAGAGAGAGAGAGAGAGAGTTATACCATTAATTTATATATATTTTTTAATAACTTTAGTTATAATTTTTTTTAATTTTGGTTTCTAATTTTGGTGCCAATAATATTACTAATTGGGCATCTGATAATTCATATTTTCTGATATATAGCTCGAGATGTGCGTAGGGATTCTCAGATTATAAAACAGGTGTGTGTGTCGGTGTTGTTTTAATGTTTGTGCAAATTTGAAAATATGGATAGTGAAAATGACATAGTGTTCTTTATTAACCATTCCGTTTGCCAGACGTAGTGAAGAAGAAAAAAAACTCCTTTTAAATACTGCAAGTCCCACTCCAAATATCAAATCCATTAAAATAAGTAAAACAAAATACAGATGTAAACTAAAAGTTTTGATGACCGGTTTAAGTGATTGTTGTGTGGAAGCGTGAAAAAGATGTTTATATTGCTGGCCTTGTTTGTTACTTAGTGCAAAAAAGAAACTGTTTTGTGTGATGAAGGATTTCGAGATGAAAAACTTATCAAGAAGCTTGGAAGGCTAGGGGTTCTAAAAGAACATATGTCAAAATAGTTATTGCGTTACAACAGTTACGAAACAAAATATGGGACTATTTGGAGCAATTAATGAACAGGCATAAGAAATAAAAATGAGTACAATGCCGAGTGAAAAAAAATAGAGAATTTTCAATTTTGATAGATATAACTTGCCATTTAGGTAAACAAGGACTTGCATTTCGTGGTCATGACGAGTGTCAAAGTTCCTTTAACCAAGGAAACTTTAAAGAAATGTTTGATTTAATCATAAGACGTGACACTGAAATGAAATCTCATTGGGAAAAATTGGGGGGTTTTACTGGTTTGTCAAAGACAATTCAAAATGATATTATTGATTGCATTGCAAGTGAAATTAAAGATTATATACAAAAAGGTATTATTAATGCTCCTTTCTTTTCAATTCAAGTAGATGAAGCAACCGACACACACGAGAACGAACAATGTTCAGTTATTTACAGATTTGTTGATGAAAATGGATTCATAAAAGAGCATTTCTTTGGTTTTTTTGAGGTTGGGGAAAACAGGAGCGCATCAGGTTTTAGTGAGGAACTTATTAAATTATTAGAACCATTTGACTTTCGCAAGAAACTTATTGCTCAAACTTATGATGGGGCTAGCGTTATGTCATCTGAATTGAATGGAGTTCAAGCACAAATTCGTAACCATGCCCCATATGCTCTTTTCACACATTGTTTAGCTCACCGCCTAAATCTTGTATTACAGCACAGTTGCCGTAATATTAAAAATGTTAATGACTTTTTTGGCACCTTGCATGAATACCTGTTTTTTTTCACCAATCAACAAAAAGAACTGCAATTCTTGATAAAATTGTGGAAAGCGAATACCTACTAAAAGTTTTATACGATGGAATTCACATGCAAAACTTTTAACAGCTCTTTCCTCTGAAAGGGTTAAATTAATTGAGGCTTTTAAGGAGCTTATGAAAATGGACGACAAGTCTGGCAAAACAAGGCATCAAGCAGAAATTTTTAAGAACAAATTGTCTGAATTATTAATTTTTATCTGCAAAAAATACCAAGAAATTTTTATTAAACCCGATATTAGGGTCCTTACTCCTTAGCCTTTTCAGATCTGGCAAAAATCTCATCTTTCAGCGACGGGATGGTGTAAGCGATACATTCACACGTATAAGATCAAATACCTTATGTAAGCAGCTATACAAGAAATGCGAAATGAAGAATCATAGAAAAATATTATTGAAAAAACTAGAGAGTAGTATGGGAACACTGTGCGAGCGCCACTTATTTCGATATGAATTAATAGAGAAGCCGACCGTAATGATATATCCTCTCTCTCACATACAGAACTCTGAGTGATCTGATACACCGCTAAACAGACAAACGCAAGTGTTTGCTACTGCGTCTTGTCCTACTGTGCGTTGATAATCTGGTCTCAGTAGTGTGTGGTCGTGTTTGTCTGTGTTTGTTCTGTGTTATGTTCTCTTCACTCTCTCCTCTCGTCCATCTCCAATGCTTATATAGAATAATAATTTCTGTGCTCAGAACCGCTCTACTCACCGACCTCTGACCATAACTTACAGCTCGACTCCTCGCGACCTTCGACTACGCGCACCGACTCACTATTCACGAGTGCGCGAGTCGCGTATCTTAGCGCGATAGTACTCGGCAATATCCGAAGAGCCAACGTTTAGAGTCAGTACGTCCAGTAAGCGGCCTGTTTTGTTAGCGCACTCCGACGTTTGCTTTCCGCCGTGGCTGCTTCTTCGCAATCTCCGGTTCTAAAGGTTCTGTATTATAACTCTCTCTATGGTCTAGGCTATCGTATTGGTAAAAATTTGCGAGAGGGTGTAGCATCGAGAGGCAACCTCGTCCGTAGAGCCGAGCGTTACGTCCCGATGGTCCCCGAAGGGGACCCGCCACCCCATCCTTTGATAAATCGAAGTGTTCGTAATTGGCTCACATCTTTGTGAGAGGATATAGAGTTGAGTTTTCTAGACAATACCTTGATATGTGAATCTTGTACGAAGTTTGGTTCAGCACCGGTGCTGGAGCCATCTGCGGTGCCGACCGCCTTTTAATAAAACATTCGTGATCAGGAACACAGTGTGTTCTTTTTAGAGGTTATCTGACGGTCGTAGAGGTTCAAATATGATGGTATATCAAGTCCGCTGCAAATAGGGTGTCTAAGGACCTCCATTTAGGGATGGTTCGCCGACTGAACATAAAGAAGCAGCAGTTGCAAAAAACAAAGAGGAATGAAGAAGGGGATGAAGAGAGAATAAGAGAGAAAGAGAGAGGGAAGGTGTGGTAAAGAAGAATGAGTAAGGAGGAGTTTGAGAAGGATTCAGAGTTTGTATCTCCAATTCAGAAGAGTAATGTTAATTAAAATATTGTAGTAATGATACAATCAAATTTAGCTGAATATTTGTGTATTGTGTCATAAAGTTTCGAAAATAATGGTTTCAGAAACCATCAAGAAAATAAATTTCTTATTCTTTTTTATATGTATATTATATAACTTACCATAAATTTATCGTTTTTACATTATACCCTAAAGCAGTAAATCACTAAATCAAACCACCAGTTTCAACCCCATTCAAACTCCTCCGGTACCATCTGTTGTATATCGTTATATTGATCTATGTAATTAAGGTCACATTTCTAGAGTATCATTTTTGGATATAATAAACTAACAATTAAAATCTAAGTTCTTATACAAAATCAGATCAAATATATGCTGGACGCTTATAGTAACAAAGTTTTCGTCAGTAATAAAGCTATTACTTTAATGAATTACATTATCATAAACATGGATAAATATAAATCACCAACAAACGAGATAAATACTATAGCCCACCTTATAATAACAAGAATAAAACGGTTAACGTATTAACTCAGAGTGTTCATATCATATCATTTAAACACCAGTAAAGTATAACAAACATCTCAAAAATAACGTGACCTAATTCACACTTTTGTCAGCATGTCTTCTAACTAATTAATATAACTCAATAAATGGTTAATCTTTTATACATCTAACAGCCACGTTCACTCAAAATAGATGCAACAACACAGCAACTCGCTCTCTAACCTCGCTGATAACTTCATATATAGGACGGCGAGAATAAGTATTAGCTAAGGTCGATCACATAAAAAGTTTTCAATATTAATAATAAGTTAAACATTAACATATATACTAGATACTAAGTAAATATAATGTACATAAGGTGCAAATCCAAGACACATACTAATAGCAAGAATAAATCTGCCTAACATTACAAAGATTCTATTATTACTTAACACCAGTAAAGTAATATAAATACTAAGACTCACAATAAACAATTAATCCTATTTCAATAACTTTATCAAACCAACTCCAATACATGACAATTGTGTATAATATATACATTTATTAACATAGTAATATTATCAAAATAATTGCAATTTACCTTACCAACCTCATAATTACCTAAATAATGGTAGGGCAATACAAAGGTAAGTATTTTTATTCATTGTAGAGAAGCTTAAAAAAACTTATGGTAGCCAAATGGTATACTCTTTTAGAACACAGGACGCCAAATTTTTCAAGTCCAGTGCCGAATACTTTAATGACTGATAGTCCATAGAGATGACTCGCATATTAGCTTGAGCTAGTATGGCTCAATGGAGCTATAGAATAGCCAAATGGATACAACCAAGAGAGCAGTTTTTTAACTTATGCGAAGTTTTACACTAATATACTTTATAATCTAACTACTAAACGTTATCATGTGACACAGCGAGGTCACTTTATATATAAAACTAGTTTATTTATTAAATATATTATATTAATTTAATAAATCAGAGAACATAGGATTTCAACTAATACATTGATGAGTACGTTCTTATGATGATTGCTGTGGCCAAAGTAAAATAATTATCAGAAAAGATAAGTAAGTTAAAGCCTTATCAGTTAACACTTAAATCACATACTTTATCCGGCATATTCTTGATTTCATCGCACTTCATTCTCTCATAGCAGCATTTACCTCCGAAGAGGTAGTAAGGCCTCAGCCCTTATCGGGCTGAGGCCCTCAGCCTGCTTACACCTCTTCGGGGTGATCCTCACCCTCTCAAGTTTACACCTTTCTAAGGGAGCGCTTATTCACGCCCTGGGTTTTCTCTCGGGTGGTGGTGTGATGCTTTAGATACTCTAGGCTAATCAATGATGAGTTTATTCGTAAGTTAGGTACGTTATGTTAAATATTACTATAACAATTGAGTAAAATTAACACTGCTTTGTTAAGAGAAATGATGAGTTTTTGTGTTAACTGACGATGACGGTGTTTACTAACGATGATGTGTTAGAAAACGTGCTAGCCTATTGATTAAAAGTTTTATGTTGCTGATAATAATCGGAGTTTGCTCTAGAATTTTGGTAATGTCTATGTTTATCATTCTGTCTTTCCAGATTGTGCTTACCTAACCTAACAATGTGAGGAATATAGTGTCAGTTCATTGTTCATGATGCTGATAGCTTTGATAGATTGGTCATACTTTGTAAAGGAAGTTTGTTAGATTAATAACGTACATATTTTAAACTCTATTGCTGTAATAGCACGGGAAAGTGTGAGGAGCATATCGAGTATATTGTTTATGACCTTAATTAGGTATACTCATTTACCTTTGCATAAGTTACGGAATTTATTCATGAGATGTTAGTACTGATTATATTTCATATTGCGAGTGTATATGTTAGGTTTGCCTTTGTTATATATTATATTCTAAAGTTTGCGTTTATTGATATCATATGAGTTTAATTCCTAAATAACATAGGTAAACAATCAGCCTTATTGAAATAAGCTAACGTCTAAAGCATCTTTCTCTATGAGTGAACTTTACTAAATATACTCACGATGTTGAAACATAAGATTTTGGGGCTCTCGAATGCATCGCCCCAAAATCTTAGTTTCATACGTTCGTTACATTGTTAATATATATTATATCCTGATATAACTGATGTATATACTAATAGATATTCCTAGGTAAGGGATATGATCATCGCCCAAAGTTGAAATTGATTCCATAACCCTAACATACGTAATCTCATATCATAGTTCTAAAGTCTTGTTTAAATATCATATAGCCAATCAATGTAACTCAACTTAACAACTATTTCGAATTTGATGCTTATTCAATAATCATTCAATCATTCGAATAGATGGTTTTAGTGTAGTCATTGCTGATATATTTGGTTCAAGGTCTTCAGTCCATGGGAAGAATTTTATTTCTTAATAATCAATAACCTTTATATTTCAATATGTATGCCTCTCCATTTGAACTTTTATTTCAAGTTATCTCTTAAATCTCAGAGATATTTGTGTCGTTATTGTCTTAAGTCCTAAATCACTAGCGAGTCTTGTCTCTTCTTATATCTCTGAGGGCGGATTATCATATCTCGAATAGACATAATAAGGATAAATAGTCATTCAAATTGTATGTTGCTCGTATTCATACAGAAAGAGTTCCTAGGAACAAGACCTAACCTAGAATGTCACATTTGTCTCAGTACTATTGTGCAATTAGTCATTTCCACTACTTATACCATTAGAGATATGTATTTAATTACTTAAGTCGTCATCTCTAATACTCATTACCAGATGGTGATTATTACAATATGTATTTATATATATTAGGAATATGATCACTATTAATAAAAAAAAAATTCTACTTAGCTGAATAAGTATGCTTTGAAAAAAAAAACTCGCTGATAATGATACACCAGGATCTAACGAAATTGTCTGTAAAGTGTGATCGTAAGAGCCTTGATTAGGAATACCCCTTCGAGTAGCTTCACGATTACTATATTAACTTAGCTCTCTAATCTAAACAGTTGGTTGCAACATCACACTCTGTATGATTGCACCGTTGCCCAACCTACCAGTTTAGTTTAATAAATATAATAAGTATTGCATCAATTTATGCAATACTTAAGCTGTAAAATCATTTTCATGTTTCATGTTGAAATTTTCTGAAAGGGTGAGTCTAAAAGAGATAAAGCCTAATAGTGTCCAGGTGTTTTACCATTGTTGTAATTGTTTCTGTTATTAGATCGTGAATCGACAATGCTTACGTGACTATTCTTGAGTTTAGTTTAATGTAAAATTAACATTGATATTTAGAGATATGTTGATAAAAAGAGTGAATAGTATGCTTTTGTATGCTGTGCTTATGGTACTTTACCCTCGTTAGAGTATGGAGCTTTTTAATGTTAGATGTTATTTCTAGCGTAAGGTTGTGTTAGATTTTTGTGTTATTGTACAATATTTCTTAGTTCTTTAGGTGAATGCTATGTTAGCTCTATATTAATCAGACTGAAAACAAATTTTACGTTAGCATAATTATTTTTGTTGGTTGGTATAGTAAAGAACTATTTGTTGTACTATGTTTTGTTGTTGTTGTTGTTGTTGTGGTTAGTTGTTGTTGTTGTTGTTGCTGTGTTGTTGTTCTGTTGTTTTGGTTGTCTAACTAGAATATATACCCTTTTGAAGACGTATTTATGGTTCGTTTGTTGAACGTATGTTATTCCTTTGTTTTTATTTCTTCTGAGTTGGTCTGAAAGAAAGAATCTCTTATTACCTATTAAGGGGTTTGTTACGCAATTTACTATTTCCGTCAGGTAGGACTATTTTTGTCGCTTTGTATCTGGTTATCGGGATGTACATCTCCTCGTCATCTCTCTACTACCTAGTTGTTGATATATCCTTCACATGAGGAGCCGTTGATTCCCAATGATTGTGTCATTTATATTTTAATCGTAAACCAAATGGCAGTTGTTACGTTGCTTGTAATATTCCTGCCAGAGGTTCAATAATAGACCTTTATTCGTTGGGCTGAGTGATTTTTCAGTCAAGATATCATGCAATCGTCTGCGCTGCGATGGGTAGAGATAAGTGTATTTGATTATCGAAAGAATTTCAACGCGTTAGTGAAAGTTATCTAACTGGGACGACAATCATAGATGTATCTTAGAGTGTAGAAGTAGACGTTGTGTTCTCGTCGTGTGAAAATATATGGTGTATTTAGGAAGACCCGTGGTTGGATGTGATATAGCGCGGCGACGGGTGATTGCAAACCCATTCGAGATGTGAGCCTTTCTCAATGCGTGAGATCTGTATAGGTTTCACAGTCGAACACCTGAGATATTATCACTAACACATATGCCTCTCAAACAATCAATTAGAAGCTCGATGCTATACATTAACATCCCATCTTACTCGTTATGGAGCATAACCTGTGTTATGGTAACAATAAGTATATATTAGTAATAGAGAGATGCGTGCATATACCAGAGTTGATATGTTTCACGACCGAGAACACAGCTTAGAGTTCTTCCCTCGGTGGCGGTATAGGATTATATCAGGTTATGTGACTTGCGGGGAGCGGCAAATAGAGAATAGACATGAGCGTGTCCATCGTTAGCATGAGAGAAGTAATTAGTAAACTATAATCTGTATACTGTTATAATAGAAGAGAGTATGAGTGCTGGCTGAAATCAAAAAATTATAGCTCCGAAATATAATTGTCAGTTTTAGTAATAAATAACTAAATAAATTAAAAAGAAGCCAAACTATAAAATAATATTTAATGTTGCTGAAGACATTTATACTTACATTCTTCAAAGGGTATTCTATAGGTGAGAGAAGAGATATATATATATATTTTTAGAAACAATTGAAGTTTAATATGTATTATATTTACTTTACTTGATTAAATAAAGTTAATATTGGTGAATAATAATAAACTATGCATATTGAAATTATACCTGGAATTATTATGAAATAAATGTAATATATTATCATTAGACAAATGGAAAATCTTGATTATCTCATTTCGCTTTATTGTTATTATAAGTTGTTAGATGAATATAGATGTATTATCGTCTGGTTGTTGTGTTTAAGTTAACGTATGCTCATAGTTAGCTATGACAGAGAAGATAAAAAAACTTTACTTTATGTTAGTCCGTAATTACTCCATTATGTTTTATGGTGAGAGGGTTAGGTAAGGTTATGCAAATTTTTTGTCAATCTTACAATGTGATTGAAAGAGTGTCATTCTCATGTTGCAGACCATTGAAAACATTTAATGAGAATAAATAGGATGTAATTGTATTAAGTTCGGGATTAAGAGCTGTTCAAAGAATTTTGTCGAAGTCTTGTAGTTGAACACTAGTCGTTCAGAATGATGATAGTATTATTCTTTGTCCTACATATGACTTCAAGCAGATTGTATAGTTTTGCTTAAGAAGTTTCTTGAGGTTATTCCTTTGTAACATGCGTAGTATGCATATAATGATGTTGTATATCTATAGTAATTGAATGTTAATTATGTATGTGACCTATCTTCGATTATTATACACTAGTATCAAGCTCAGAGCTCGCCTGACATGTACTTTCTCCGTGGGATCAGTATATAATTTATCACAATTATAGTAAATTTTTGTTATCTGGTAGTGATACCCCTGTTAATGTAAGATTAGTTGACAGTGTGATGTTAGAAGACTGATCTTGACAAAGTGTGAAGGTAATCTCTCATCTCTTGCGGTGAGTTTATTGATTAGTTACTACTGCTCTCGATCACAGTGTAACTTGTATATGATGTCGTAAACATTGTATCTTTAAGTGGGCTAAGTGTGCGAGCGGTTGATGGTGTGATATTACAGTCAAGCAATGTAAGCTGTTTATTATAGGACTTGGTAACGTCAGTCAATCGGTACTAGTTGATCTTGATTCTGTATATAAAACATTGATTAATATTTACTAGTTAATATCGTTTCATGTCCAAAAATGATACTCAAATTGTGACCTTAATCAATAGATCGAGAAGTAGATCACAGTATAGGTCAGGAGGAGGTTCTGATGGTGGAAGCAGGTTGATATGGTGTGATTTTGTATATTAGTGATTTATGCTTTAGAGGGTATGTAAGAAACTAAATTTACAATTTGAAGTGCGAGGAAGATCACACTCAAAAACACAGTAAATAAAGAAATTAATTATCATATTTATGCTTGGATATGCTGAAACACTCTCACTCTCTCCGAAAGTGTACAGATCCAAAACCTTAGTAGATTAATATTTATGACGTTTTGATGACCTCCAAGACCTAACCATTCTATCTATAATATATTAATTTCAGAGCTAACTCGGTCATCCCATACGGTTTGACATCGGCTCACACTGACTCGACTCCTCTTCCCTCATCTTCTTCCGAACGTTTACTCATTCATACCGCTGCACGCTTCAATTCTGATCCTTCTTGATTTTCTTCCCTTATATTTTTGCACTCTTGTGCTCTTGTGTGTTCGAGCATACCCGAACGTCCCGTACATGGACGTGGTCGCGTGACGAACGCCGGCTAGCATGGCTATCTGCGTTTATACTTGATCCATTATTCTCGAACACTCTGATCTAATTTCGATATAACCTACATCACTAAAAAAAGGCTAACGTGAATCCAATAATCAATGGTTTAGTCTATACCGTATTCTAGATGTGAGATTTATATAACATACTTTCAATCTCCGCCTCCAAGTTGGGTGACCCATCAACCGGTAACTAGAACCAACTTAATACCAATTCAATCGATATTCAATTCTCTTAGCACTGATTTCAGTCATACAATAAAATTAACAACTTCATCACCTCATTTATAACATTAAATCATAGAATACCAATTTTGAGCTGAACAACACTTGCGATTTGTTTTACAATGGTGGAGAACAGCGCGGGTCCTCACACTTCATGTGGGAGCGGTCTGATTCTCGTGTAGAAAATGATAGTTATACCTCACTTACAGGTCAAAAAGGTGTATTATAACTACACCCCATCTACACACTCGCCTCTCAATATTTTAAAACCTGATACACAAGCTCTAATCCTTATAAGAACAAAATATATATATGTAGTGAGTATACCTAAATACATCATATATATCCTCGAAGACTGGAGGAGATGAATGCGTCAAGAGCATATAGGCAAAGAGTCTCGGTTAGTACGAGTACGCGTAATAGATATGAATCAGCCTCCCAAAGTACGATAAGGATTTGAATCAGATTCTCCGTTATCTATATCACATGAATCTTCGAGATGTCGCCTGAATAATATCGAAGATCTACGAAGGTAACGGTACACTCGCGGAGTCGAGAGATACATCAAGGTAAGTCGTGTCAGGATTCATTATAATGCGGGAGTCGGTGTCACTCCGGAGTCGAGTACGGCTAGGTGCTCGTGAAATAGTCGACTAGACCAGGCGCGAAGTCGATACTAGCTAGTACCTCTGAGTTATCGATCGAGCGCTCGTGTAGAGTGATGCTATAATTTCTTCAAAATACGTAATAATATTGCTCTCATATATATATTAATACAAACAGAATGAGATATCGAGACTCCAGACAAGAGGCAGAGACAAACACAGACAAAACAATAAGCACAAAATGAATCACTAACGACAAACTCCGTTCCTGTTGTCATGCTTTGTAGTCGTGAGGATTGATCAACCCTTCGGTCTTTGTTTCACCTGTTGTCATTCTCATATAATACTACATATATCTCTATTCGCATTACATTATGCGAATATAAAGTGAACTCCCAGCCCCTCTCCACCAGGTTCCATACTACTCTATAGAAGAGGAAAGGTTTATACACAATACAAAAATTTATTCCCTCTATCCAGACGTATCAAAACTCATATCTATAACTCGATTTGAGGATCAACATTGGACGTCTAGTGAACCTCGAGTAGATCTTGAGTTCAGAGTGAGCATGAGTGTGAAAGGCGTTACATATCAACATAAATGCATTTAATAATCTATATTTTAGCAGCTCTATAAATTTCACTGGCTATACGAGACACTACCTACAAAATTTCTCTCTACTACAACTTCCAAAACAAGATATAGCATGAGAAATAATCTCTTCACACTACTTTAATTGGGACCACACAATTGTTATCTATTTGACAGATCATTTTGATCCTCGGGAATTCATGAGTGGAACCATCACCGTGATTCTATGACCAAACGAGCTATTGCTAATCTCCCCTTGTCGAAACAAGGACATTTCAAACTATTTAAAAACCATCGTAGAAATGATTTACAAGATGTGTTTCCTGAATCTTATTATAGACTTTTTTAGTCTGATCGCCACACATTTCCAGCAACAACGGCATCTTGGAAAGGAGTTGTTTTCTTGCCTTAAATCGTATAAAGGACATCCCTCGAATCGTCGGATGGTAGTCTCCAACGATGGAGGGCAGTGGCTGTCACATATACCTATGCGTTGTGATGAGCTGGTAAATAATAATTCGTCTGTATGAGATGCATAACTTTTATAGTCAATACATACGACATATTATTGGTACCCATAGACGTGTGATGGTAAATTCCGAATTATTATAGATTCGCAGATCTGTAAAAGAGAAAGAAAGTAGTCAAAGGATTAAAGTAATCTTATCAAGTGATGCTGATATGTGATAATATACTCTCTCAACATCCTGATTATCAGTTATTTATACATTATAGAGTGAGTAAGTGTGACGATTGAAAGATGACAAATTTGAATTTTTAGTTGAATAATCTATGTGATATTAGATAATAATAAAGTGGTAAAAGGTGGGTATGTATAAAGTATGATTTTAAGTATGAAGATATTACGCTCATCAGGTGTATAAATTATATATAATGGTATATATATGTGTATAAATAATTGTTATTATATTTAGTTGAGGTATGAATATAAAAAATACACTATGAAATATTTAATTAGTATTTTAATATATAAATATAATACACAATTTATTGCTTAGGCAGGAGAAAGAAGTATATCTTATATTATATTTTGTATAATTTATATATAACTTGTTATAATTATATGAGCTAAATAGATATGAATATATTATAAAGTTGCTAGAAATCCCCATTCGGCATAGTTCTCTCTTGCATAATAGGTTATAGTATATTTATATATATAGATAAATGGTATTATGTATATATATATACTATATGTATATATATATGGGTATATACTGGTAGTGAGAGTAAAATATAATCATGTCATGTCATTGAATAGGGCTCTGCCCGTAGTGAGGTTGGCTATGGTGACAACTGTAAAGAAAGGTGTATTGCTCGCTTAATGAATATAAATATATTAATTATATAATTATTATGCTTTAATATAAGGAGATTAATAATAAATTACAAGCACAAAATAGCAGCAGTCAACTGGGCCAAATATATAGCTATGTAAATAATATAGATGTTGGTATGATCCCCAATTAGCCACATTTTGAGTAGAATGATAGATACACGCTAAAGTAGGAACCACACGAGAGTATATGACGGAACGTCTATGAGAAACGTCGTATCTAGGGGGTGAGGCGTGAGAGAACCCGGCCGACCCGAGAGAGCCCTCAAATACCTAAAAATGAAGAGCGTGGGATATACATCTCATGGTGAGCTCTCCCTATATAATATAGTCTCGTTCGCACGTAGTTCCCCGAAGAGTCCGATAGACACTTCTCTAATGCATAGATGGCGATATTTATTCTTTAGAAAAAGAAAAGCGTATGTGAGTAGAAGAGTACTATTTATTATCTAAGACTAGTATAAAGTTCTTCGAAGATATGCGTATATAATCATTAGTCATTAGTTACTATATATTGATTACCGATTTATTACAACTTACTTTATTATTCTTATAACATTTACATAATAGAGATTATTAGGATTCGCAAAATGTATTAATCTCTCGTATGCGTATTTGATGATAGTTTAGAATATATATTTTTTTTTTTTCTTTATTTTTTTACATTTTCAGCACGTATGAAGTAAGAGCAACAGGGGCGGGTGGAGGTGACATTCCAGCAATGTATTTGCCTTTCCTCTACGTAGTTAAATATATCCTTACTAGAGGCTGAATATTATATATAGATATACGTAATTTGACAGTGTTTTACCGAAGTAGAAACATAGACAAGGAAATCGACCAATGTTGTGGTTCAGAAAAATTAATAGCAGTGTGAGTGATACGGTATATATATTATATATTATATATATATATATTATCATATTAAATTAACTACTAATATATAAAGCGTATATTAATAGGATATATATGTATAACTAGTGAGTGGTTGTATATAAAGATATATGTGAGATGTTATAGTGTATATATATATAATATATATATGGCACCTAGATATATATCGGTGGTCTACGGAGAGCCCGCTACTGAATATATATATTATGATATATAGTATATATAGATATAATGAGTTATATAATATGGTAATTATATATAGAGTGTGTGTATGTGGATATATGTGGTGTCTATATATGATGCTGAGATATATTTGTAATTTGTGTTAAGTAGGATGTAGATTTAGTGTGTAGTATATAATATCTGTTATATATATTGATATTGTGTTAGTTAATGGTAAGTAGGTGTTTGAGTGTAATAGTAGTGATAGAGATATATATAATGAAATAGTGAGTATAATTATATAGTAATATGAGTTATAGTTATATATATTTATATATAGTGATAAATTAATTTATAAGATATTTATATTATTAAAATATTTTCTGATTTATATATATGTATATAATTTTAAGTAATATAAAAAATTATATTATGATAAAATTAATATTATAAAATATAAAAATATTAATATATTATGTTAATAAGATATAATAATATTAGATTATATATATATAGTGATATATATAGTGGAATATATAGGAATAATATAGAGTTTGGCAGTTGTTAGTGATATAGGTAGGTATAGTGTTTTGCAAATAAAGAGTGAGTGAGTGAGATAGGTAATGTGTATTGATATAAGGGGAATATAATATATAATTAAATAATATATAAATATAAAAGTATATATAAAAAACTAAGAGTATATATTATTAATATAGTATGATAGAGTGTGTTGAGTAGAGAGTGAGTGAAAAGATGATTAATGTGATTGATTTTAAAGCTATAAGTTAAACAACATATATAAGTTTATTTATGTACTGGTTATTATAATGTGTATGTGAGTAGTTATTATGATATAGTATTAGAAGCATTAGAATGAGTGTTTATAATAGAATAGATTTAGAGTCTGAAGATGGGTGAAATTATAGTTTCCGATGAGTGAGGAATATTAAAAAAATCAAGTGATGAGAGTAGATATTATTATATTAACTTTAGCTGTCCTGAGAGAAAAAAGAAATAAAATTGAGAGTAATATATAAGAGGATGATCTCTAAGATAATTAATAAATAAATAGCTAAAAGATAATAATTAATAATACTAATAAAAAAGAAATAATGAAATCCAATAATAATAATGTTGTAAAATAATATAATAATAATAATAATCATATTATAAATAATATTTTAGACAAGTTCAAAAAAAAAAAAAAACTTGCAGAATTTTTAAATTAAAATTTGAATATACGTTATGTTGAATGTAGAAGAGTAAAACAAAGTATAATAAATAAATGGAAATTAATAAAAAATAATTATTGAAATTTTATTTACAAAATGAATAATGAATGAAAACAACAGTAAATATTATGTAACATTACTAAACTTACTAGAATATTAGATACTTTGTCACGCCTTTATCGTATAAAGGAATTAATTTGGTAGTAATGATAAATCATCACTGCTAAAGATTTTTAATAATATTTTAAAATGACTCTCTGGAGAAATCTAACCAGTGTCTAATAAATATTACTAGGTAGTGAGAGAGTGGAGTTTCATGTGGTGGTGTAGTGAAGAAGCTCTCATTAAAGTACTTTCTTTTTTAAAAATTGTTCTTGACAGAATATTCCTTGGATTGGGTAATATAAGTTATTAGAAAGAGAATTTTATTTGGAAATCTTGTTTGTCCAGGGATATAAAAACACTTGGATGTTTTATTAGAAATAGTCTCTGCTATACCACACAGAGTGGAAATACAAAAAAGTAATACATATCTATCTAATAATAAAGCACTTACTAGTTTATTAACAAGATAGTCATCACTCTCATTAATTTGGTATATTTTAGTTTGTCGTGATTTTATATCGTGATTTTTGATGAAGGCTGTATGTTTAATTTAGATTGTATCAGCTTAATCTCTATAATATTTATGTGTATGGTTAAAGTGACTCTCGTTGTGCTGTATAGTTAAAGGATATAATTTAGAGATGCTGGAGTAGTGTGTGGAGTGGTATAATAGACGATAGTTAACGCCGGATGGGGTAGAGAGCGAGTTAAAAGTGCGAATAGAAGACTAAATAGTATACTAAATGCTTCCTCAGTTTTATAGCTCCTTTTTCATTGCATGGTTGTTGTCCTTACATCTTGTAAAAAACGATGAATGTGTTACAATACACATCTATCATATAATATTCTGATTATTAAAATAACCTGAGTGTGGTACTGACTTTTAGGTAATTATGTTAATATAATTGATTTATAATGATGATAAAATTAATAATAATATATGAGTGTGATAATAGTCAAGTGATATATAAAAACATTAATTGGTGTAGGTGTATGAGAGGATCAACTCATATAGTAAAACCATGAGTATTTAAAGCTAGATTAATAAAGCATGTGAATAACAAAAAGTTTCGAGGAGGGTAATAATCCACTTATAGTACGGTGTTATTATATATATGTATGTTAACATATCTTCAATTGAGAGTTTTTTCTTAAAAATGCTAAGCATTATTTATAAGGTATGTATCATAAAATATATGGTGTTTTAATTAAAATTTCGGGAGTGCAATTGGTAGAAAATATCATCTTTTGTCTAATATATCTAATATTGCCTCGACCAGTGGTGCAGAAATGGAAGGGAAAACTTTTTTGAGAGGGAGAATTGTATAAATGTAAAAAGTATATGTTAGAGGTAATAAATAAATGAGGAAAAAACTAATGTTTAAATAATACTTATATGGTGTTAAATTAATATAAAGTATCTCGAAAAAATTAAATCACTTTTAGTAGTTTCGTCGAAATATATTTAATTAATAATGTTAAGAAAAATAATAAAGGTATGGGATATTTAGACTTGCGTAATATAATATATATATTAATATATTATATATTTTCTATTTCCTCAAACGAATATTTTGGTTAAGCGAAGGTATATATAGTATATATATTTATATAATGATATAGTATTAAAAAAATATGTGGGGTAGGGTAAATGTATATATATATATATATAATATTAAATCTTTTTTTTTATTGTATTATATAAAATGTTAAATAACTATTTTGAATGTAAATGTTGTTATAGAATGTTTTACATAAACTTAATAAAAATATAACACTAATAATACTTAAAACAAAATTGGAAATCTCTTTTGCCATACGCAGTTACAATTTTTTTTGGATAGATTCTCAATAGATTTTTTGATTTTCTCATTTAAATCGAATATATGAGTCCAAATCGAGATGACTTGAAAAATTATGTCAAATTTTTTCAAAGAGCTTTTATATTATTACTCTAATTGTTAAAGCATTTACGAGTATTGCGCTCAGATTTCTAATTTCGAAGAATCAATATATATATCTATAATTATTGTTTGCTTGGTCCTAAGATAATACATATATAATAGCGAGGAGAGTGTGAGTACATATAATATTAAAGCTGTTAAATTGGACACTATGTGTTAAAAGACTTCAATATTTCACACTGGGATCAAGACAACTCTCTAGCTAAGTATTTGACTGGTCTTGATTTACCGAGTTTACACCGTGTTTGCACCATATTGGTGATCCGCTGTACCTCTGTACTAGGAGAATAATTAAATGTGCAATAATCAGAGCTAAAGCAACATAAGTGTGTCTAACATATGTTGTGCAATATGAGTAAGCCTAGCGGCGCGGGTCGCACGGGCTACCGAAAATTTTGTTCAATTTTAGTATCCCTAGATAGGCGAGATGATTCTCGTATTAGTCACTTATTGTCATATTATGTGTATATAGATAATATAGGGCGCTAATATCTTATTGTTTATTTAGTTTAGTAGTCATAAGCTATTATAAATGATCTAGTTAGGTATAGAAGATTCGTAATATGGTAATTAATATTAATACTACTGTTGTATTATGATGTTGTTAGGGTGGATAAATGGTGTGATAATACGAAAAGGTTAAGATATATAAAAATAATGCTATCATAATGTTTGATATATATAGCAACAATGCGATATATATATAGGCATACATATTACAAATAGCTGAAGAATTCGATTCATATATAAAATATACATATACAGGGGTAGATATAATATATAAAGTATATATATATCGAGATGTTATATAGTGTAAGTGTAGATTGCAATTATGTGGGAGAAGGTGATGAGTATATATATATAGATATAATATATAGTATATATTAGTGTAGATGTAAGTGTATATTGAGGTATATTAATGTATAAGTTGATCTATGGCAAGTGACTGTAAGTGTCTTATGTGAGTAGAAGTGTAAGAGTGGAGTAATATAGTATTAAGTGTCTTAGTGAATTGTGTTAGTTATAGTAGTGAGAATTTATGTTTTATAATAAATATATTTAATATATATACGATTATATATATATTAATAAATATATATAATTTTAATGGTATTATTTTATTCAACTTATACATATTGTTTATTTATATATTAATTTTTATTTATAATTTAAATAATATTTATATTTAAATATATGTTATATATAATATATATTATAATTAATAATTACTAGTATGACTTATAGTATATATATAATAATTATTATATAAATATATATATATATTATATATATATTAATATTAATATATTATTAATATCATATTAAGTATTATAGTATAAGATAAAAAGATGACTAGACTCATGAGTAGGAAATGCATTACCCTTTAAGCAGCTTTAGATTATAATAACAACAATCGATTCTCCATTACCTTTACCTTTATAACCTAGAGGGTATTATAGACACCCATACATTAGGGCTAATATTACTAGTACTTCACAGTAGGTGAGATAGGCATATGAAACATGCACTGAAAATAATAATAATGTACAGTATGTATGTATATACTATTATATATATTATATGTATATATAGTACAGCTACAGATTATGCACTGATGTGACTACATCTCAGTTTTATAGTGACATAATATTGTGTAGCATCATCACTTGGCCACGCTCATTGCTACTCATTGGCACTCCACCTGTGATTTGTACACTCATCTAATAATTATACTCATATATATGCATAAACACGTGAGGAATGAACATTACCCTAGATACTTCTTACTGGTGATTGGATGAATCACATACAAATATGATTGTAATAACCATCAATATAAATCTGTATAATGGTCTATAATACAAGATGCATCATCTTGAAAAGTATTTTGTAATTCCATAACAATAAGTACCGGATGTAACCTATTCAAATTATTATCGTATACCATCAATAAGAGGTTATAGTAAGTGATACGTTAAATATAAGTGTTCATAGTGTTATGTTAATGTATATATAGTGTAGTGTGTGGTGTTAGTGTGTACAAGGTATCTAGGTAAGTTTTTCGATAAGTGTCTATATTGGTATGTAAATGTATAAGTGATCATATGGTGTGAGTGTAAGTTGATATGTATAAGTGTCATAGTAGAAGATGTGTTGTGATATATAAAGTGTACATGATTTATTGTGTATATACTGTGTGTATTAAGTGACTTAATATGATGGGTATAAGTGTCATAGTGTAAGTGTATCTGAGTATGTAAGTTAAATATGTAAGGTGTCTTATGTATATAGTGATAAGATGTAAGTGTCTATGGTAGATGTTGTAAGTGTGTCATAAGTGTACATAGTGAATGTGTGTATAATGTTTGAACATAGTGTGTAATATAGAGTGTCATATAGTGTATAGAGGTCTTAATTGGTATAGTGGTTTATGTGTAATGGAGTGGAGGAGATTGGTCTTGGTTGTTTTGGCCTGCGGGTGATATTTATTAGCACTTATTTGGGAGCATACGCTCTAGTGCCTAGCGGTATGTCATTGGTCTACACAACCGCAGCTGCAAAACCGCAACCGCGGTTGTCACTGGTCTTCACAACCCGAAACTGTTGTTTGTGTGTGTGCTGTTTGTGTGTGTTAGTAATCTAGTGGAAGTTATCTTTTGTAGTAAGATAATGACTATTCTTATGACTCTTGTGTAGCCTTGTAGAGTAGCGTAATAGAATATTTCAGTTTTTTTTCACAAAATTACAAATATCTAATCATAGAAAAATATTTCACGAAATAAATTGTTGAACTCTTGCATTGCTTCACTTTTCGCACAGGAGAAAAATAAGGAGCGTTACGTGAAAGAAAAAAGAGCGTGTGGTCGGGAGTTGTTCTTGAAAAATTCAAATGTGAATTTGGTAATGAATAGAAATATTATGTGTTGTGATATATACACGTAAATCTGTTCTAATGTTGCTAGTAGAGATTTCTACTGTAAAAGGAAGATCAGTCATGCACTTGATAAGTATTAGAATAAAGTTCATGCTCTTACGATCATGGTAAGTGACAATATGCAGTGAGGTGTAGTTGAGAGTGTACTTTTTGCTCTCGGATAGAAAATGATATAGATGAGGTGATGATCGTGAGTAGTACGAGAAAGAGACAAAAAGAGAATTAGAGACACCTCTAAAAAAAAAAAAAATGACGTAAAACGTAAATCTCAAACATCGGTAGAGGAATGTATATATAAGATGATTCGTCTGTTGTTAGAACAATGAAAATTCAAAAATAAAATTACTTCAGATGTGAGGTACTCTGTAAAAGCTATGAGGTCTCACAAAAGTAGTTAGAATATTTTCTCTCGACAAATTATTGAGCGCCTTTAGTAGTGTCGGATAGAGAGAAAGGCTATGGCTTCGGTTCAGGTATCGAATAGTTGTCGATCTTATGTTAACGCACACAACAGAGTAGTAAAATAAAAGAATGCGAGCCGAGAAAATTAGCCGGTAGGCACACTCCATAAAAAGAGTGTGAGAGTCGTTTGGTATCCTCACATACAGATATATCAACTCAAACGTCGAGTAGCCACAAAAAAATTCTTCAATAAGTATTGATTGTGCACAGTCACACTGTGTAATTAGAGATTTCGACCCAGAACTAGAGAAATTAAGGAAAGGAAAGATGCTCCATAAACAATATTACTACAGTTAACAGCGATTGGGTCCGCTACAATCAACCCGATTGACGCTGTCCTCTGTCGAGTGGAGGTGTGGCGACTCGCAATGGATTAATGACAAAATAAGTGAGCACCAAAATAGAGGGTAACAGTTTATGAGTCATCGAATAGAAGATATGAGCTTAAAGACACACGCGGTGGCGACAGACGGGCTACGCTGGAGATCTCAAGAATGGTCTCAAGCTGCTAAACGCAGATTTTGTGCGCTAACTCATTACTTATCGAGTAAAGGTAATGTTGCCAAAAAATAAAATAAGGGTTGCTAGTTATTAATAATATGGTCTTTGGCATAAGGAGAAAATTGTTATTGAATGATTACTAAAATAAAATAATATATTAGATAATAGTAATAATAATAATGATAATCTCATAAAAATAGTATTAGATAATTGAATCTCTTGAATATATATTAGAAACAAGTTTTGAAGTTAAATGATTTTGATCTAAGTTCATAAAAGGTATTACAAATGCATGAGACTAAATAAAATATCTAGTCTATCTTATTAGAATAATAAAGGAGTCATAAGGGCAAAGTGTATAATATAAAGATCTCTGAGTATATATAAGTCAAATAATATGACCAAACTAATAACACTCAACCAGTAGAATCATCACCTCTCTATCAACTATTAATAATAAATAACATTAAATAATAACATTTTAAATATATAAATCAATTATAGATGATTTAAATAATAATAAAAAATAAATCATTAAATGAATTTTAATAATATTAATACTAATAATCTTATAATAAAGAAAAAATCTATAAATTCTTTTAAAATTCATTAATAATACTATTTAAAAAATAACATAATAATAATAATTAATAATATAATTATAAAATAATATATAATAATAATATTTAATTAATAATAATATATTAAAATATATTTAATTTAATTATAATATTAATAAATTAAATACTATTTAATTAATAATATTTATAGTTAATATAATTAATATTATTATATATATATATTAAATTATAAATAAATAAAATAATATATATTAATAGAAATAAACAATAAAATAAATAAAATTAAAAGAATAATAAGAAATGAAAATAATATATTAAATAGAAATAAATAATAAATAAATTAAAATAATATTTTAATAATAATGATAACAATGATACAATAGATATGCAATGCCAAGAGTTATTAGTTTTATTATTAGTATTGACATTATTATATTATTGCTAATCTCATTTATAATTATTATTTCATTATTTGTTATTTAATATATAATTTATTATAATATATTATTGATATTATATAATTATTTATATTATTATTGATTATTTTAATATATATTATATTTATAAGTTTTACTTTGGGCTTTACCTATAAATCTCAACGTAGTTCACCCGTGTGGGTTCGAAAGTGCTCTTTTACATACCATTTACTTTAATTAAGTAATTATTTTATAGAAATAATTATATAAAGAATTATAAAGCATACTTATATCATTTTGCTTATATTTATTAGTTCCTGACCGGTTTCGTCCCCATTACGTTAAACTCGGACATCTTCAGGAGTTTCAATTCTAACAAATGAGTGAATTATTTACAAGATATTAGAGATGTATAAATTATTAAAATTTAGGTAGTTATTTGCGGAAACTTTATCAGCTTGAATTTTAATAGTTTAAACTTTATTGTTAATGTCAGGTTTTGTGATGTCTTATGTAATTGGCTTGAGTTATTTTTAGTTTTTGACGCTTCACATGGAGGGGTAAATTTTAAATGACTTTGATGTATCAGGTACAGTGCTGTTATGCTTGTTGAATAAATGTTTTATTTATTTTGCTGGGTTTAATGCGGTGCTGGTATGCCCTATCTGTTAATCTATTAGTCGTGTAACCAATATACATGGACATACAGTCAGATTCGTGACATTCGAATTGATACACGATATGGTAAATTAACTGAAAAGGTTATTCCTATTGTAGAGAAAGCCAGGAAAGAAAGTTTTCTGGTTTTGGGTAGAGTTTTAAACTGTTGGTTTTGGAGGAGGTGGGTTTGGGGTGAGATGTTAATGCGCGTAGGCATTTTTTTCCTCTTTATCAAAGTTCTTTTGCATTTGAAGTTTTAAATAAAAGTTAATTACATCAAAAATATTGTTCGAACTATGATGTTTTTTTTTATTATAGAGTTTGTTGATTGTTTTTGTCTATAATTTTTTTCTGTTAAATTTGATGGGTGGTTAGAGTTGATCAGGCTTCTGTTTCATTTACTTTTAACGTTCAAACATAAAAATGATTTCCCAATCGAGCACAATTATAAGCGGGTCATATAATTATGAGGTTTTAACAATTGAATTCTTATATACTTGGATGTAGTATAATTATATATATATAATATTATATAATATATATATATATATATAATATATAAAAATAGATATTAATAGTATTATATATATTAGTATATTCTGGGGATAGATAGAAGTAAGTTATGTATATATTATAAGGGCAAAGACCACTATCAGTTGGATAGTTTCCACTATTATATGAGCTTGATCAGAAAATAACGATCATCATTAATTATTTGATTATATTTAATACCTCGAAAGTTATAATAATATGATATTTAGAGATGTTCAGATGTAAAATATATTAAGGTCAAGAAAAGCTTTGTATAAGCCGTTAGATAAATATACTGAGAACTGTTCTGTACTGGTCCTATATATATATTAAGTAATGCGGTACTGTCTAATATAACGTTATCTTAATATAGAAGAATGGGTTTGAATGTGTTGTTAGTTTTTCCCTCCTAAAATTATTATTTATTAGTTTATATATTAATTAATTATTTTTATGTATATTATTATTATTTAATATTTTATTAATTTATTATTAATATTATTGTGTTATATTTATTTATTATTATTAAATTTATTTATTATAATTTATTATAAATTTCTAAATTATTTATATATTATACATTAAAATTATATTAATTTATTATAATTATATCTTCTTTATCAACTAACTAGTCTAAGAAGGTTAGTAGAGTAAACAAAAGCATTAAAACTTTCCACACTTTCACGGAATCAACTCTGCGATCAAATTCAAAGTTTCGTTATAAACCGGTTTAAGTGTTGAAAAATTATTTAATCAACCACAAAAAAAACATCAACACCTCGACGTTTAATGCAATAAAATGCTAGCTTCGCTCATCACTAATATATATATATAAATTATATATATATAAATTAGATATATTAATATATATATATATATATATATATATATATATTATATATATATATATATTATATATATATATATATATATATTATATTATAGTATTAGTATTAGTATAATTAGTAGTATATAATATATAATAGTATTATATATTATATAGGATTAATATATATATATTAAATAATATATATAATATATATTAATGTAATATATATAGGTATATTAATATATATATAATAATACTAATGGTGAGTATATATATATCATATATAATAAATATATATATATATATTATAATATATATATGTGTTGTGATAAGTATATATTAATATATAATATATATATATATTAATATAGTAATATAATAATATCATTTAAATTGTTCAATAGCAATTAAATGAATGTATATATATAAGTAATATATATACTTATTATATTAATATTATATAGTATATATATATATATTAATAATAATTTAGTAGATAATATTATTAATATAATATATATATATATATATATATTAATATTATATATATTAAATATAAGATATATATAGTGATATATATATATAATATATATAGAAATATAATTGTGAGTGAGTATGGTAAGTATATGGAGTATATAATATTAATTATAATATATATATATATATATATATATATATTAATTTAATTATATTATATATATTAATATAATATATATAATATATATATATATATATATATAATTAATATATATAATAGTGGAGTAAAATTAAGTGAGTGAGTATATATATAAATATATATTATATATTAATATTAATTATATAATATAATATATATATATACTATTTAATAGTGGTGTGAGGGTGAATACTATATGTAGTGCTAGGGTCACGGACGATAAACTGTTTAAAAAGCGTGTTGAATGTCTTAATTGCCATTTGCTTCATAACAATATAGGGAATTCAAAAAAAACCTCTCTCTTCCAGAGATTTGAGATTTGGAATAGAAACTTTTATAGTATGGGATTAATGTTGGATATAAGTCTGATTAAAATCTTTATAACTGTATACTTAATCACTTATTTAAATCAAAATTCACTACTCATATTAACGCTATATAGTAATTATAATAATTTTCTATAATATGTCGTATTCCTAGTTACAAATATATAAATGGTATTTAAATGATAAAATTATATACTGAGTATCTCATAGAGGTGTATATAATGATGACAGGTAAATGATATATTTTATATAGTGTATTTAGTGATAGCAAAGATGTAGTAATGTTGTAGTGTTCTTGCTACTGATTTACAATATTTGTACTTTTCTATGTAGTACTTACTATACCGGAGTATACTTAAGAGTAGTTAAAGTGAATAAGTTAACAAGAGTAAAACTTCATTAGCTATCTAATTATATCACTTAATTGGTAATATTATTATAATAGTGAGATATATATATTCACTATACCCTAATATAGAGATATATTTAGTATAGGAGTCATACTACTCGTAAGCTGTCATCATGTGGAACAGGTGATATATATGATGATATATCTGGGTACGTCTTATGTTTTCACTTCTAATAAATATGATATTTTCTCTCGACACAAATCAATCAATTATGAAAAAATTTATTTGAAAAAAAATATAAATGGCAAATCCGAGAATCCCTAGTTTTTATTGTATAGGATGGACTAATTGTTAGTGAAAGACAATAATTGTTCATAATTAGACTATTCCAAAGCCGACTAAGAAATCATAGTATTAGAGATATATTCAGTTAAAGAGTCTATTAGTATAATAATAAAAAAATTTATTAATGCAAGTATTGATTATATAATAAAATTAGCAATTGAAATAAAATGATTTTCATATATATATAATATTTAGTATTATTATATATATATATAGCATCTATAGTGAGTACGAGAAGAAAAAATTGCCTTTTAGAAACGAAAATAAATAGTTAAAGAATGAATATAAAGACTTAATATAAGTTACAAGTTAATTAATTATTTAAAATTACAATCACAGAAATCTGAGTACATAATTAAATAGAAGTAAACTTAATTTTTTTATATATTTTACATAATATGAGTGAAGACGAAAGTTTTTTGTATATTATTCTTACTGATAATATGTAATAGTGATGATAATATAATTATATATATTAATAATTATATAAGAAAGTAATAAGACCCCAAAGTTAGGTCAATCAAAATTTTTTACAAAGATCAAAGAATCCATATGCATATCGGTGATATACTTTGACATATAATTAGTAGTATTAGAACATCATTTTGTAAAAAGATTTGCAAAATGAAATTGCAGCCTTTCGTAATAAATTAAAATAGTCACTATATAAATGTAATTATAAATAAGACTTATTTCATATACTTATATAAAAAATAGTTTTAAAAAACAAAAGTATTATTAAATTCCCAAACCACGTTATTCATCCCCTTTAACTTAAAATATTAAAAATTTACTTTAATACGTAATACATAGAATAATTCTATATTTAACTCTTATCATTCATCACATAACCAAACTTATAAATATATTATGTTATAATATATATCAATGCTCTCACCTACTCACTCAATCTATTTCTCACTACTAGTTTATTTCAATTAAGAGCTCAATATATAAATAGATGCTATAATAATTTTAAAGTTGATAAATATATATAATACTATTAGAGTATAGAGAAAATAGTTGGCTGATGTGCGAGTTAATATAATATTAGACCCTCACAGTCATATATAGATACAGCCAAATTTTTTATTTATATGATGTGAGATACGTAATCGATAGAAAGTTGAAACCTCTCTTAAAATGGCCACTTAATGTGATGTATATTATTTTTATTATTTTGGTTTTTTTAAAAAAACCAGATATAGTGTAAATAAAATTATATATAAAATAAATAATAAATAATATATAATTTACTAATTATTAATGTGTTACAGTTAAAGTAAAAGGGGTGGGTGACTCGATGTATATAGTAATAGAGTTATATATTTTTAGTTATAGGTATTTACTATATTGATATATATATCTATATTATATTAATATACTATTTATATATGTTAGGTTTAAATGGCTTGGATGTGAGGTGTAGGTGTGAGGTTTAGGATAGTTACATACAGGGATTTAAATATGGAATTAATTGAACTTATTTTTTTTGTGAGTTATTTTTTGATTGTACTGCAGAAGAGCAATGCAATTATAATATACTATAATTATGAATGTTGCATAGAATCGTTCTTCAAATAATGCTTTTTGGAATATCGGCTATATTTGCTTGTTGTTTAATAAATTTCGATAATGTATAATGGAAGTATTTGTAGAGTAGCAATGAATTAATATCGACTATAATGCATCTCAGAAATAAGTTCATAAACTCTATCCGAGCTAGTGTGCTCAACTCGGCCGGTTTCTACATTGTTGCTCCAGTAACTAGAGCTTGATGCAAAAATAAAAAATTGACTCAGCTTTACATTAGAACACAGTATTATATAATGTCGGATCATTAGAAAGCCATAAATAGTCAGGTGTTTCTTTATGTTAAATGTGAAAGAGAAGCCAAAAACTTATAGATTTTATTTTGTGAATGAGATTTACATGACTGCAAGAGTTACTATAACCACAATCACCTATCTTTAATCGTCGTACTTACAACGAATAGAGCTGTAGGCCATGAAGAATTATCGTGACAGCTAGGTTATTTTCTATTTGAAGAGGTATAAGCATGAAGACTGTATGTGGATATAGAGTTTTGTAACTCATTCCTACTCGTTAATTTAATGCAGAATCAAAGTATCTTCTATGAGTTTCTAGTATAGATATCATTGTTAATGAGAGAGAACTATACAAATTTTCTATAAATTATCGCTAAGTTACTGTATTTTAGTAATCACACAATATGCAAAATAAAAATACCTCTCTACAGAAGTGAGTCAAAAAGCACACTCAAAATAGGATACATATATACATACAGTTTAGAGTCAAAAATACATGATTTGATATTAATAATACAAAGTTTTGCGCGTGTGTAAATATAATGTATATATAACATCTTTCTATATAGGATTATTATATGATCTAGAAAAAAAACAGTCTTGGCTTTTGACCTGATTTTATTTTCCCTACCATCCTGAACGATTCAGCCTATTCTCCTTATAGTTAATTCATATATGTAATCAAAGTTTTCTCTTAGTCAACTCTGATGTTCATTCGCTGTGACGTGTCATCGAGCTAATTTACCCACTTCCCTGAGATTTGAAGTTTTTATGTAGCTTGGAGTGAAGAATAAGTGATAATTCGATAGGTTCTCAATCTCTAGTTGTGAGGAGGGAGTCTGGCAAGCTAGTAATGAGAGTGTATCTCAATATCAGGAAATGACACTTTAATATATAATTTCTTTATATATGCTATAATGAGTATAAAATTTTTACACTTACATAACTTGGACATAAATACAGATCAGTAAAGATCTTTTTCAATTTTTACAAATAATTATTTTAATTATTATAATAGTATATATATATATATATATATTATTATATATATTAATATAATATATATTATATATATTATATATATGTATATATATTATATATTATATTATTAATATTAATATATGTATGTCTATATTGATATACGCTATCTATATCAAATATTTATATATGAGTGGGTATATATATGATAAATTATATATATATAATATAT
Organism: Trachelipus rathkii; assembly: GCA_015478945.1. NCBI lineage: Eukaryota > Metazoa > Arthropoda > Malacostraca > Isopoda > Trachelipodidae > Trachelipus > Trachelipus rathkii. The sequence continues at coordinate 28,978 of JABUQX010090543.1, read as the reverse complement.
ATATATATATATATATAATATATTTATATATATATATATTATATATATATATATATATATATATATAATATATTTAATTGTTAATTAATATATATTTGTATGTGATATAAATATATATAAATAGTTAGATATATAATATATATTTATGTTTTATATGTATATATATAATATATTTGTATATATATATATTATATACTAATATTTTTTACATATTGGCATAACATTGTTCTCTACTCAGTAGCATATATATCACTTAATATGTATCAATTCTATATCACAAAGAAAAATATATTATATATATAATATATATATATAATAGTATATTATATATATTATATATTATAAGTTATAATAATTAAATATGATATATATATCAATATATATATTATATTGATAGATTATTATATTATGATTTGTTGTGTATTATTATATATATATATTAATATATATATATTACTATGTGTAGGTAGTAGGGGGTGAAGGAGTATTAGTAGGTGTGTAGAGTGAAGTGATATGATGAGAGATGTGTAGGTATAGTTGTGTATATTATATATATATCATAGTGATGATTATATATATGTATTAATTTATATATATTATGAATATTATATATAGATAGGGTATATATATATATAGGTTATATTATAATAATATATAAATAATATATATATATATATATATATATATATTATATATATATTATAATATATATATATATTAGTATAAAGATCCTACCTATATTGTCCATTGCAAATTATATTAATGAACTTTTTTGACCGCAGATTTTACGTCCTTCAGTACCTTAATATAAGGCCTCCTATTGCAAAATAATGAAGTATATATATATATATATATCATGTGTAGTGGTTATATAATATAATATATATTATATATATGATATGAAGATTGATTTATAGTATTGTATAATATTATATATATATATGATAGATGTATATGATATATGAGTATATAATATATAGTGTAGAGTATATTATATATGATGAGATTGATGTGATAAAGTATATGAGTAGTGGAGAGGTGATATATGATATATGTATATAATTATATATATATAGTATATATATATACATATATATTATATATATATATATATATGTATTATGATATGATAGTGAGTATATATTTATATATTATTATATTGTATATATTATTATATATATATATATATATATATAATAATATATAATTATATATATATATAAATATAAAATATATATATAATTATATAATATAGTGATATATAAATATATATAATAATATTTATATATTAATAAGTGATTTTATGTGAATATATGTATGATATATTATTAATATATATAAAATTTATATATATATATATATATAATATCAATAAGTAATTACTTAACTTGCTAATATGTAAATATTAATAGTAGATCAAACTAAAAGTTAAAATAAAAAATAACATTTTTAGTGGAGGCGTAAGACAGAAGTTTTAAATATAATAGATAATAGTATTTTTTTTAGTCTATAGTATATGATGCATGTTTGTTACGATTCTACTTTTCTGGACGCGTTGCTTGAAAATGAATAAAAATTATATGTGAGTAGGAGAATGAACTGAGTCGAAGAGGTTCCTACATACTTGACTCCTTCTCATTCTACCTCCCAAAATAATTTCTACCCATATTCCGTTAACCACCTTCCCTACTGATATTGTATGCTCTCGAATTATATGCAGATTTAAACCTACTAGTTATAGTTATAGTGTGATATGAGAACACACATACACTAAAGCCTATATATAAGTGTATATATATAATTTAATATTAGTAATAGTATATATATATATATATAGATATATATAATATTAATATATATAGTATATATTAAATAATATATGTAGGAATTATTAATTAATATATATTATATATATATATATATATATTAATTATATATATTATACTGATGAGTTTGATTGCCCTTTATATTAATTCAACTGTTATAATTAAATACATTTATAATTAGTAAAAAACATTAAAATACTCTTGTCACAAGTAATTAATCATTAAAATATATAATGTATATTAAATTAATATAAAGCCTAAAGATAATTGAACGGAACACACTCTAGTATAACTGAGATCTGTCACTTCAGACCTATTGTTCAGGAGATAGAAGAGTTTAATCCACCTAATATTATTATAAAAAATTTTTTTTTATAGTATTGGATGTTATATTTTTTGATCTAGATGATCCTATTGCTATAATTCGAATTTAGAATAAGTATATATTATTTTATAATAATTTTAAACTCACCATCCTAGCTTAGTTAAAGTTCCTGAATATTTTATAATATATAACATAACACTTCATATAAATTTATTTCTTTTATTGATTTGTTGAATGCAAGTAAGGAAAATTATTGAGTTGCAGTATATTTTCTATGTCTTAATTGTATTAATTAGGTAATTCTCCGGGGTTGAATCTTATAGTTTGTCACTCGAGATACGTAGTTAGATGATATATGATTAGGTTATTTATTCAATTGCTAAATCTTATGTTAAGTGTTGCTGTCGACGTCTTTTCAAATCATTTATAGATAAACTATAATTCAGTCTGTGATGATGTGGAGAACAGGATACAACCGGACCATACAATAGACGAGTGTCAAGATATAAGCAGCAATTTTACTTACTGCTTTCCATACAATCTCATATAAAGAAGTATATTATTAGATAAATACTAATATATATTTATGTAAAAAAAATTACAGGGAACTTAATATGTAAGCAAAGTACAGTAGATATATATGAGGTTAAAAGTAGAACTTTACATATTTAGAATTTTAGTACATTAATTAGAATCAAAGAAATACAATAATAAATTTCACAACTAAGAATATTTATTATTTATCTTATCTTATCTTAAATTTTAGTGGAATAAAAAATACTTACTTCTTCTGAAACACATAATATTGAAGACTGAGAACATTAACATGAAAAAGGTAAGTAAATATCGCAAATCATAAACATACCATATTAATGTTTAATGTTAATCTTGTGAAATATTAGATTTTAAATTAAATAGATTTTATAATTATACAATATATGGAATTAATTTATTAAGGGCAATCAATACCTCAGTTAAATATTTGCAAAACGTTGATAGTTATGGTAAAATCTGTATCTTTAAATATTAATATTTATATATAATATATATATATATATATATATTATATATATATATTAATTAATATATTATATCATAATAATATATTATATTTATATTAAAAAATAATATATATATATTAATATATATATAGTATATTATAATATTATTATTAAGTAATTATATATTTAATGGTTATTATATATATATATATATTATATAGTATTACTTTATAGATTTATTCATATCAGTGAATTCATTCATTCACTAATTTAGATTTATTATAAAATCGATTTTCGAATATTTGTCATCTCGATATTAATAGACATTATTTCCATAATATTATGTTAAAAATTATTATTTCATAGATTATATATATAATATATATATATATATATATATATATAATATATAAGTATAAAAATTTATTTTTGAAAATGGGCGTAACGTAACCTAACTAAATTAACTTAACCGTAACCTAAACTTTAACCTATTATCTATATTACCTATAAACAACCTACCTAACCATACTTCTTAACCTAACCGAACTCATAACCTATACATTTCTTCCCCATATATAGAAACATATAGAATCGGTAGTGATGAGGTGGTGGAAGTGCTGGAGGTAGATGAGCTCAGGCAATAATAAATTTTTCATTCTGAAATAACTCTCTTATGTTCTCATATATGTGTCTCCGTTATAGTTTAAGGATCATTTATATCTGGTCCAATATATATAGATATATATATATATATATATATACTATTAGTTAATGATTGTATATATAATATTATATATATATATATGTATAGTATGAGGTATATAATATAAATTAATTATTATATATTATATATATATATACATATATATATATCATATTAATTAATATAATATCTGTATTATCTATAATATAAGAATAAATAAGCTCTTTTATAAAATCTAGCTCTCTAGTGACCTATCTACAAAAGATCCTTGCTAAAAATGTCATAAAAATATGTTGTAATAAGGGATAATCAATCGGATATTTGAAATTCACCGGAGGAAAAACCACACTTATAAAAATTAACATATTACCGCAAAAATTACTACTAAGTGCATTATATAGGCTAATTATAATAATTATTATCCCCGATAATAATTGTTTAATTGGGAATAAAAAGTAATTCATAATAAGTATATAATACATCGTCAACCCATGATACAAATTTGACATGGTACTAAATAATATAAAATTATATTCGAGTACTATGTGGATATTGATATATATTTTAGGAATAGGAATCCAGGAATCGGAGAATACATTTAATTAGAATAGGAACAGAACTCTCATTATCTTAGAACCTATTAAACTAGTTAGTTAGGAATAAGCTAGTAGCAGCGGTAGATTAGATAAGAGTATGTTTTGCATGTTGTTAATCATTATAATATTGTAGTGATTTAAAACACCTGTCTTATGGCTCCATCATCATGTATATATTATTATTAAATCTTTGCTTTTTCTTTCCCTTCAGCTCATTTTAAACGCTTCAATGTTATTGAAGTTGAGATGAGAATTGAAATAGTAGTAGAGGTTTAGCAACTAAATCCGGCGAAAGACTCTTGAGATTGATAGGATCATTTTTTTTATTGATTTCTGTTTTATTTTTACGCACTATTACAAGTTTGTTGACCGTGCTTGGAGTGGTGCTTACCACTCGTAGATGTAGATATAATTTTGTAAATTGTGCACGAATGTCAGATTTATAATGTTATAATTTGAATTTTTTTATTATTATTAATCAAGCCTTAAATATTTTGAGATGGCGCTGTTTGTGGTATATTGGATATTGCTCTTTGCCTTATGTGTTAGCGTGTTTTTAAATTGCCTTCTGTAATTATTAGCCAAGTGTATTTTATGTACTCTCTAAGGGTTAAAATGCGTGCAAGATGTTTGAAAGATGTCTCAGGCCTACATATCACTCTGGAGCGATAAGACTTCTCACACCAATTTTTTAGGATTTTAGCTAAGTTTAGTATTTATCGTGTATATAGATATTATGTTGCTCTAATTCAAAGAATTAGTGTATTTTTTATCTCTAAAGTGTAATTGTATTATTCAAGTAGTATTTAATACATAGATTTTGATTTTTGTATTAATTTTACGTATGTTACATTAATGCTCTCATTTTTGTGGTTGAATAATTTACTGAATTTATATAATAAAAGGCTATTTTACCGTTTTATATCGTGTACATCCCATAGACATATTTTTTTTTCCATAAATATATTTACTCGTTATAGAGGAAACTGGTGGGTCACCGTTTACCCTAAATAGCTATTTAGTCATATTATTATTATCTTATTGCTTATTTATCATTCATAATGTTTCACCTAATAGTTGTGTCATAGTTATTGTATGAAATTAGATGTATTGGTACAAGAGCTTCGGTGTTGTTTGTTTGTGTGACGTTGCTGATTAAAGTGAGTGGGTGGAGTGGATGTTAGGGTGCGCGGACGTGGGGGGTTTTCTATTTGCCTTTGGTAACGTGCGTGGGCCTTGCGTGCTAATCAGGAATCGTTTAAGTAATATCACCTCCTATCTTGAGATCGCTCGTGATCGAGTAGATTTTTAAATTATTACAAATAGCTAAATTTACTCTATCTCTAACTATAACCTTCTATACATTATATACGAGAGGAAACCTAGAGATTGTCGTATGATGTGAGTCTTGTGTCATAGCTATAGAACTATATAAACATCCCCATAGCTTAAATACGTCTTCCTATGTTAATCTTGGAATCGTTCCTAGCTTCGAAGTGTGTACTGAGTGGCTAAACAAGTAATATTCCTTAGCTGACTTGTGGATTCTACATATATACACTCTATCTTCCCCTAAGAACAGTATTTATAACGTTTGTATTTTTGATAATCTACTACTTCTCATGAGTGACGTGTTTAGCTAGCGTTACATATCGCCAATCATGAAAGTTGCCTCTCATTAGGATATAATCAAGCGTACACTGAACTGAGTTGACGCTCTTGGCTCGCTCATCACTGAAGGCTGGCTCCAGGGGGAGGAGGCCAAATACAATTTCTCATGTCTCTACCCAAATGGACATCACTTAATTAAGGAAATCCTACACATATTCCAGATCGCGCTTACCACTAAGCGCATATAACAATGGTGAAGGTAGAGTGCACTCTCTTCGTGTGAGCTGATATCTCTCACCACTTCAACTGTTCTATAGTAAATACACGTCATTTTCTGCCTTAGATTGGTTAACTCTTAGGAGCAAACATCATCTTATAGAATCTCAAGCACTTAATTAGGAATTAACTTATTATCAAATACTCTCACAGACAGACCATCTCACATTAACAATTGCCCTTTCCTCGTTTAAGTTTTCTGGCGACTGTTGTGCTGCTACAATATGCAGATTCGCTTGTTTTTTTGGGGGAGCATCTAAACTACTCTATTATGAATCCTGAGCTTTGACTTCAACTTCGGTCACCGTGGAAAAGGTTTGGGGCGTCGTAAAGATTACTGATGGGATGAGCAAGTTCAACCATCTTCAACTAAATCTTTCTCTCCCTAAAAGTTCCAGAGTTCGATAGTATATCGGTGCTCGGTCGGTCAGGTAAGGAGAGGTATCTAACGACAAACTTTGGCATAGTGCCCGAGGCTATATGGGAAAGACTCCTCTCTAGTCCTCTTAATGCAGCGATATCTATGCGAATTTCATGGTGCTCTCTCGTGCGAAATCGTTGCAGGATACTATATCCTCCGCTCAAGCGTTTGAGCGTGTTCAACTGAGGCACGGAGATGTGCGTACAACGTGCATTGTTCGCCACGATATAAACTCTCTTACGCCATTCGACAAAAAAAAAACCTCCATAACAAATTCTTGTGTAAATCGTGTCACTCTTGCGCGTAGCACCACCTTTCACTCTCCGCGTAGTTGATGGGGTATCTGTTGATTACTCCTCTTAACACAGACACACATCTCTCTCGTGGACGTTCTCCCCGTGTTTTCTCTAATACCTGCACAATGAACGCACTCTGCACTGGCATCCCTCTTTCCTGCAATCTCTCCTCCTCTCAGCTCCCTCTCCATCACATGTATCTCTGTAATTACGACAATAAGTTTCCGCTCGTGTTAATTAAGAAGATACACAACTCATATCCTAAATTATACGTCAGTGAGAAAAGAGAGTAATGAATCCGTGTAAGCAGGCATTCCTCACGCTACGACGTGTTTTATAGAGAGAGTTCGTCTGTGACTACTCGAACGTCTTACGTACCGATCTGTCCTTTACGTGCTAATATAGCTATACTTCTCTATATCGACATTATGTTTTTAATTATAATATACATATAAGATCTCGACTCTACTGCTGTACAGAATGCTGGTGTAACACGCATCCGTATTCAAGTCGAAATAAACCTTCCAATCTCCTAAAAAAAAGGTTTAGCTGTGGTAGGTTCTCGTGACTCATTGGATTGTTGATCCTTTATAATAAGCAGTGATGTCGCTCACATTTAATAGCTCTATCACTTGTATATTCTATCTAAAAATCATTTGAAACTCTTTACTCTTAAACTCTTCTATTTGCCTGTAGATCATCTTGAGGTTGTCGTGTCTGTGCTCTTTCTTTTCAGTAATCATCTAGTTAATGGCTATCAGCGTATTCAGAGGTCATGACATGTGATATATACTTCCTTAAATCTAATATCATGTAATATTTATTAGATGGTTTTCAAAATTGTTAATTGGGCAATAAATTCTTTAAATGTCATCTTCGAGTTTTTCTTCCAGAGAGACTTTGACCGGCGTTATGCACTGGCAATTGGCATTGCTCTCTAGTCCCTCTCGGTTTCTTCTGTGCCTTTCTCTTGTCTAGTTTTCTCTCCGATCGCTCCAAATCAGCACTCCTTGATGGATCTTCCTCTTCCTCCTTTCCTGTTTAACTGTGGTGTTCCGCAAGATTCTGTTCTATCTCCAACATTTATTCCTACTTGTTCAATCAACGATTCCTCAGCTTGACTTTCCAACTCTGTTCATTTTATGCCGATGACTCAACTCTCATCTGCTTCAACTCATTTCAAATTGCTCCCTCTTTGCTTCTAGAGTTGCCTCTCGTCTTCAGCTTTCCGATCCTATTCTTGCCGATCTAGATGTGATCTCCCGTTGGAGTTACCGTAACCTTGTAAAATTAACTCTTTAAAAACTCAATTTCTCTACCTCTCCTCTCTCAGAAAACCCATCTGACCTTTCCTAATTCCTTCGACGGCTCTAACGATCTCACCTGTTGATAACATAACATTCTTGGTCTAACATAAACAACAAATTATCTGGGAAACCTCATAATATTTCTATGGTTGCTTAAGGTGGCCTCAAAAGAAGCTGAAGTTCTGTTCAGCGTGAGGGAATATCTTTTCCTTCTGCCGCTCTCCAATTATATAGGGCCTTATTAACCCTTGTATCGGAGTACTGCTCTCACATTGGGGGGGGGGGGGCCCCACCCTTCTATTGGATAGGTTGAGTCTAAAGCTCAGAGACTATAAACTGTCACTACTTTCCAAACTCTCTTGCTTTGGGTTTCCTACATCCCTTTGCTTGCTTAATTTACCGATAGGAGCGTAAGTGGTGTATTTGTATGCTCGGGGGAGTTGCCTCTTCGCATTCCACCACCTTTCGGTCGCCCTCGTGCACGGGAAGGTGCTCTTGCTCTCCACGATTCGTTGAGTATTGTGAACCCCAGACTTGTTCGTTGTGGTGCGTCTTTCTTTCAGGTACTTCTGTTCTGTGGAACTCCTTGCCTTTTCTGTTTTTCCAACTGTAAAATCAAGTTGTGATCTTCCTCCCTTAAAGCCTACTAATGGTACCTGAGAACTTTGCGTTAAACTGGGGATTGGTGGTCTTCAATGTATTTTCGCCCCTCTTTGAAGAAGGGCCCAAGCCGTGAGTGGTGGTGAGTATGATATGACTATTATATTATAGATTAATATATATATAATAGTATATATTATATATATATAATATATATATATATATATATATATATATACGTAATATGATATATATAAATATATATATATATAAAATATATATATAGATAGTATGTATATAGTGAAATATATATATATATATATATATATAAGGTATATATATATATTATGAGTATAGTATGAGTTGAGTGGTATAGTGTGATATGATGATATATAGTATATATAGTATATATATATAATATATTAACAGATTTATCTGGCAAGCTCTCATAAATATTATCCTTAATTACCTTGCTCACTTATCTTCTCACTCTTAATTCTACCCACTTCCTTCTTTATCACCTTCCTCTCCATCCAAGCTCCCATTATCTTGATTTTGATTTTACATTAAAACAACAGAATGATCTGATACCCCCTCATGAATAACATCCTTCACATACTTTTAAATCTTCTTCTTTACAACAACAATAATCGAATATACTTTTTCACTTCGATATCATCTCTACCTTCACTAACTCTAGTATAATTAATGAACACTTCTTTGTGTTTGAGAAGGGTATTAACTTAGGGCGAGGATCGATATCGCTCTCACCTCATAGAAATCAGTCAACCTTGTTACCATTCTCATTTTCATGTCCCGATCACCCGGCAGAAGACTCATGTTATGCCGATGCCAAACTTCTTTTTAAAAATTTGTAAAAGTTAAACTTTATGTATCACAGTTATCCAACTCACTTTAGCAGTCACTCAAACATAAATCAATCTGAGGCTCTCCTACTCACCCCATCCAAAACATCATTAAGATTATCCCAGAAAATTGCACTCTCTTCAACATTAACCCTTAGATGGACCATCGCAACCACACATACCTTGAACCTTTCAAACTTAAATTAACCGTATGAATTAATCTCCTAGCGTAAAGCAAAAGTCTGACCATATCGTGTACACACAGGTAACCATCAGAATTGCAGCTCATTCTCTCCCTCTCATTCTCTGCTGCAATCACTAGCACGCCTTCGCATTGACCACACCAAATCATTCACAGTTTTCTTTCATCTTTATTCAATCACTACAAGTAAATCAAAATTTACACCCTCTAATACATCCATCACCCTCTCCTCTTTTCATTATATATATATATATATATAATATATATATAGTATATATAGGTATATATATATATATAAAAAATATAAATATGTAAATATATATAATTTAAATTATAATAGTAATATTAATATATATATAATGTATTTATATATATATATATATTATATATATATATATATACTATATATATATATAGATATATATATATATGTATATGTATATATATATATATATATATGTATAAGTTTAACATGTATTTATAGAAAATTATATATATATATATATATATATATATTATATATATATATATATATATATTATATATATAATATATATATAATTAATATATATATATATTTATATATATATATATATATATATATAATATATTATATATATATATATATATATTGTGCGTTTCTTTCGCCACTCCGTTTCTCTCTGGTACATCTCTTTTCGCGTCCATCTTTTCAGAGGATATCTCAGCGTACTCTCAATATTACACTGGAACGCTTGACACCCAGTACCTCTACCTTCTCCCATTTCTTACGGGCAGGACTTTCCGCAAGCAGCCTCAATTTTTGTCTTTAAATGAAAAAGAAGGCAATAAATTGTTTGTATAACTCCAGTGACAATGGCGGGTATAAAAACAATACCTCTTCACTCCTCACACACATCATCATTGAATATGTTGGCGGCCTCCAGATGATGAGGTTGGTAACTTCAAGACTTCGCTGTCGGGCTGATCCGGGGCATGATCTTTGTTTTAAATTAATTTCTTCACATTATTTTTTCTCTAATTATTCTTTCGAGCACCACCTCTCTTCTTCTGTCCTCACTTCTTGCTCTTGACCGAAGTGGTACTTGAGGAGGCCCTGGACAACAAACGGGTATACTCTGATAACTAGCTTGCTGTCTCTATCCTCATTCATCAAAAGATAGTGAGATGTTGGATGCATATGTTCAAACGATGATGTTTGTTCTCGTATTTAAACTCTGGAGTCTTCCGATCTTACACCTTGTGGCTCAGGTATTCTTGTCAATCTACAAAGAAAAACACACAACTTAAACCACTGACTGTCCTAAATATTTTGGGTTTCTCTTTTTCTCGCAATTATTCTTGGAATGATATATCATCTTTCTAAACAAGATTCTAAGACTTTGTGTATTCTGAAGCGCCTACAAAAATTCTTCACACCACTCCAGTTGCTTCACTTCTTCTATAGGGTTTCGTTCCTCCCTGATTAATGAGAGTATGTCCACACACAACATCTATTCTAGGATAGTCCACTTTCACAGCGCTCCTTGAAAAGTGTGGACTCGTAAGCGCCTTTCCTCTTTACAAATTATCATGCTTTCATAAATTATTTCATCCTATTGAAAACATGAGCTATTCAACATAACCTGTCTATGTTTACTATCTTTAATAACAGAGGATGCTCTTCTGAATTCTCCAGTTACATACCTCCTCTATTCAGAAGGGCTCGTATGAATTGCCACTCTACACAGTCTCATCAGATCTCTGAACCCCAGACTTAAATATTACAGTTTCCACGTACAAAACTGTTAAAGTCGAGAACGCACTACATTGTTATATTATATATTACTATATATATATAAATAAAGTATTAATATTTATAATATATATATATATATATATATATATATATATATATATATATATATATATATATATATATATATATATATATATATATATATATATTATAAGGGTGGAATTTTTTGTTTAAATTTGTTTATTTTTTAAAGATGGACAATCCCAGATGGCTCAGAGGTTATGGGTTATGACAGTTGTTAAATTAGAAATTTATTTTGAACAATGAAAGCGAATTTATCAATATAAAAGTCCTAATCGAACAAAATAAAAATTTGTAGTTACTGAACACTTACTTTTCGATCAGCCACTCAATTCCTTCCTTCAAGAAAAAGCGATAGTTATCTGCAACCATTACAAAACACAAGAAGAAAGTTCTCAACATTTATCATGCGACAAGCTGAACAAGATGCACTCACTGTCTCCAAAGCAGTTATATGAAAATAAAAGAAAAATAAGCTTATTAAAAAAAATGAATCAATAACAACCGTAACTCTTAGCTCTTTTATGAAAAGGATGATGAATGAATGAATCTTTGTCTAATATATGAGTTCTTCTTTATTATCACAGGAAATCTTACATCTCAATCTTGATATATAGAAAAGTAAGTGCTTACCATTTAACCTTTTATCCTCACAATATAACCCCACTCGTCGCAAACAGCACACAGGTAATGAAAACAACCAATGTCCTTCAAAATTTCAAGGCACATGCACATGCAAGTTCCAAATCACCTGCACCAGGCCTCCACCAATACTCATGCAATGACCCCAAGAGAATCACCACAGAGAGAAATAATCTATCACAAGGAGAAAGAGGAAACCATGAGTACACAGATGCGTGCTAAAGATGATATAATGATTAGTAATATTTATTATAATATTAACTATTCAATAAATTAGTAATGTATATTAATAATTTTAACTATTATTTTAATTTCAATACTAACAATATAATGAACTCATATATATGCTCATATCGAGTTTAACCACATATACCTATTCATGTTAATTTTACAGTGATAGATTGAAGATTCATACCAATATAAGATCCACATAGCAATAAAAAAATAATAATCCAAGAAAAGTTAACCAAGAGTCTCTAAATATTATGGATCTATATGGTGATAAAATAAGAAAGAGCTATTAGTAATAAATTCTATTATATAATGGCAAGTAAGAAAGAGAGAACAATCAAACTCACTCAGTGATGTCCACAAGGACCCCAGTGTAAGATAGAATAGGGTTTCTACATGCAAACCTTTACAAGATATAATAAAAAAATATAACTGGATAGGTGTAATTTAAAAGGCAGTGTGACATTACATAGAGCTTGAAATTTAGCTCTGAATTAGAGTGAGATATATAATACAAAAGTATTCTATTAACATTTAATGATTAATCAATTCTGGGTACTTAATAATTGTAATTTTTATCATAAAAACATATATGGATAAATGTTATTGAAAGTTTTATAAAAAAAAAACTAGATATTATCTGCTCTTAATTAGGATCATCTGTTGTTAGTCCCTAGTGTATAATTTGAAGGACTCCTATAGTAATAATTTGTATATTATTATTTCTATAGCTTGTTCTCTTTGAGAATCTTAGTAGTACAAAAGAATTGCACAATGTATTTCTGTATCTTTACTTTGAGTCAGTAGTACAAAAAAATATTTGCTTGAACTTAATATATTTCTGCTATCCTTTAATATCTCTCTGAGTCCTCTCACACACAAAAGTTGCTCACACCACAATAGATTTATTATATGGTGAGGATGATGACCCTCGAAAAAAAATAGATATGCCTTAAATCTAAATTAAATCTAACTTAATATTAATACAAAAAAAATATTTCTATAGTATATAGTAAAAGATATAGTTGTATTATAGAAGTTCATACACTCAACGCGTATGTTCTACAACTTGCGCTTCTATGGCTTTCCACCAGATTACTGTCTAAAGTTACCATATTTTTTGGTTTTGTGTTATCTACTCATTAACACATTAATTTATAAAAACAATGTATAATAGTATGCTCTGTAACAACTCTTTGTCACTTGCTGTTAATTTATATGTTTCCCTCGCATAATAAATATAAGAACTACCAGCACGGAAGGATCCCTACGTTTAGAGTCTCTCGGGGATAATACTACACTTTAGTTGTTTTTGGGATACGAACTGATTTCAACATAAAAGTTGAATAATGAAATTATACGAGAGAGCGATTAATTACAGCCTATAAGTTGTCATTTCAGTAGAGGTATATTAACAGTCAATACCTGTAACCTTATGATAATAAGTTGATTTGTATTAATCTTGGTTGAACTGATGATCCCAAGAGTCTTGAATAAAAAGGGGACATATTTAACTCTGGGATATTACGTTGAACACACCGGCTCCGGTCTGAAGTTAAGGGTCCCCGGAGTGTTAATTTTTGATTATATATCAGAACGCCCCGTTACAGTCTTTCCGACCAAAAACCTAGGCAAAAAGTATATAGTATGGGAGTGTCGTGCCTGGGGGATTTCCTCGCAACTCACTGCACTAAGGTTGGCACCAAGGTTGGCACCAAGGTTTCAGTCAAGTTCCTTCCTCTATACTATAAGAGTGAACTCTATATTAAAAATCAGTCAACTCAAAAAAAATATAGTAAATTGGATATCGTGACTAGCAGACACACGCTCACTCTCTCCATATTTTACTCTCACAAATCTACAGTTCTTACGAGCATACCTCCCTCACTAACAATTTATATGTTTATGTGTGTTTTATCCTTTCTCAAAACTCATGGGTAATATAGTGTGACACAAAACCATTATTGATCTTTATCTATATATTTGGTAATATCTCTGCGTCGTGTTTTATTTGGTAATCAGCATATAAGTGCCTAAAAACAGAGACTTTTCTACGTAAACAAAACAATATAGCACTTTTCTCGCAACTAAATATATTGCCATATGTCATATTCATGAGTTGTCACAGTAGACTTCTTGTGCGTCTTTTTCATTATAGTCACATTCCAGTAGAAGTTTACTCATTGTAGTGTATGTAGAGCACATACGACCAAACTGGTGGTAATTATTCGATTAACTTTTACTTGAGCAAAGAATAAGGCTGAAAACCAAATTGATGTGTAGGTAATAAAAACAACATAATCAAAATTTTTACCCCTATATTCTAGTTTTGGTGTTGTCTCTCATATGTAATAGTATAATTAAACATTCTTTTATTGGTCCTCTCCCACTGATAATAATACGTAACATATACTGGATAGAAGGAGGGAGGTAATACCAATTCAATAACAGCTACCTAAGGACGAAACAGACTCCTCAAAATTAGTGTAAATATAACATGCTAGGCGATAATCTATATACAATCAGCTACTCACTCACAATCTTCCTGTTAATTTTGGTAAATTAATTTGGTCTCATTATCCTCCTTTCAGGGGGTAAGTGTTAGGGCCGTGAACGTTTCTGATAAACTGTAAAGGACAATATGTGTCTTTATTAAAAATTTCTAAAACTAAGTAGAAAAACATTGATGTTTCACATAGTAAATTTTTTGTATCATCATCCGCATTTTCCTTTTGGTCTGCATTCTGTAATTTCTCATTTCGTCGATGGGTTGATTGTGTCCTTTATTTGCAAGATATCTAAGTTTTATAAATATTCGGCTTAAGTAGCATGATATTTCTTCTCTACTTTTTATGTCTTTTTTTTCTATATATATAAATTATTTAGTATATTTGGTACAGTGAGAAAGACAAATAAAAAAATGGACTTAAAAGATTTGTTATTAATAAAAACATATATTAAAAAATTAACTACATATTTCGAATGTTATGTGTGACATCCAATGTTTTAACAATTAATTACAAATATACCCATCTGCAAATTACACCGAATAATTCAAATTGATTAAACTAACATTATACTGCAACTTTACCTATCTATTGTAAAAAATAAAAAATTATAAATGTATCCATAAACTAATAGCAATAAAAAAGAATTGCACATTCTGTAGCTTAAAACCTGTCACGGACCAGTCTTGAACCGGTCTTCCTAAGCCTTTCAGGAATCGAGTCTGTACCAGGTTCATTTAAATACTAATGTTTTTTCTTTTGGCTTGACGAGTATTAACAGGGCTCGTGCAAGCCACTGGCTCCGGAAAGTCGACTTCTTCTATAGTTATTCATTCGTTGTCACATCTACTCAAGTGAATTGAACACAGCCCATACGCTTCAGGCGCCAGTGTACCATCTTTCTTTTATACATGTAAAGGTAGTTCGTGCTAATTCTTGGATTATTCACAGGAGATTTTCCATTCCTAAAAAATTTCATTTAATTGTTTGTTCTCAAGGTAAAGGGCTGATAATCCCTAGATTTCTTCAATCACTAACTGGGGAAAAAATAGTAATTAGGCAAGTCAGCTCTTGGTAATATACTATACAGTTGTGTTATGTAATTAAGGCTTCTAATGATTTTAATTAGAGGATAGTATATGCTCTCAACATTTGTTTTCACAAGACAGTAATCTGTTACGATACTATGGTTCTCTTGTACACCATCTTACCTCAGAGATAATGTCCTCTTAATATGTCGCTTAAATCTATAAAATCGTTCAGATAATAGTTATCAAGGTATTTATTAAGGGTGTTATATGTAAAATATATAGAAGGATATACTAAGTGTGGATTATAAGTCTGAAGAAAGTATTGTTTTAGTTTAAATTTGGAGATTCTCTATCAATGTAATGGACTAATTCGAAAGTTGTTGGTAAGTATATATAAATGAAAACAACTGATTTCCTAAATAAATAAGATGAATATCATCTCAAAACTGGTCTACTGACTTTAGATCCTTATAACATTATCATCCAATTGATCCACTTGAGGATGTCCATTGTTTTCATTTTCGTCTTTAAATAATTAATTTGGATTATAAAACGATAATTAGCTATTAATACGCTCTTGATTTAAATGATATAAAACCACGTTCAATTAAAAAAGTTTCACGGTACTCATAGGGATATCTTGGAAAATCCAAAAAAGTCATTATCATTATCCTCTGGAGTCACGGCAAAATTTATCGCCTGTTATGGTTTGAGATTCAGTGTCTGAGTGATGCCTATGTGATATGATTTACTTAAGCGATATCTTCGGATAGGGTTTAACTCCAAAATGACTTAAAGGTTTAGTTTAATAATTTATATAAATATGTGGTAGGAATTTCAGTGTAAATACATCGAGATATATATAGGTGTATTACAATATATATTATATATAAGATATAAGAAAGAAATTAAATTTTTCGTCTGAGCTTCGATATTCGATATATCGAGTATTGGATATATCGAAAGTATTGATTATTATCGAATTTATATAATTCGATATTATATATATATATAATAATTATATATATATATAATATATATATATATAATTATATATATATAATAATATATATCATTTAATAATATATATAATTATATAGTTAGTGTCTAAAAAGCTTGACATCATGTGTACTAGTGGAACGACAGCACCTACAGTTAAGTCATAACCATTGATCTGCTTATGCATTTGGTACAGAAAAAAGACTTTGACCCGCAAAAAAAATAGGGCCCGAGTGTTAGGGGTGTTTAACTAAGAATACCCACGTAGACCACCCGAAATTTAGGATCGGGTCTTTAGGTGGACTACGTGTCGGGAACTAATCCTCCCCTCCGGGGATTGGCTCCGGGAACCCATCGCCTGCTTGGTCTTGGGTGTTCGTGGGGGTTCCTCCGACGCATTCCCCATCCGGGGTATGAAAACATCCCCCCTTCCGTCCCATTGGCTCGAGCCCCTAAAAAAGGGTAAACCCTTTTGGATAGGGGGGCCTAGAGAACCTTAATATTTAGGAGAGAAGATATAATTATATATAATATATATATATATTATTATATATATATCATATATTATATATATATATATAATATATATATAATATTATATATATATATATATATATATATATATATATATATATATTATATATATATATATATATAGCTTGACAACATTCAACTTATTCAGACTTTGTAGGAATTAACTTAATTAACATCCCAATGTGATCATTAGAAGATAAAAAAAATGTGAACCTAATATCCTTTAAAAAAAAGTTGCCATATTTAGCTAAGAAATGCTTTGTGTCTTGTTAAAATGCAATGAAAATGCTTTAGGAAAGCTTTTAAAGGCCATTCTCCGGTTCATTCTTCCAAAATTTTAAATGACCATAAATTGATAATTTAAAATCACTAAATAAATTAAATAAATCTTCTTAAATTATTTAGTTTGCACAGCACAGCGAAAGTTTCAACTTAATCGTACAAGCGTCAAAAAATCCGAAATAGGCAGATTTTTTGTTTAATTAACGCCGAGATAACGATCGCATAGATATAAATATATCGATTATATCGATGATTTCAAAAATATCGAATATCGAAGCTCAGACGAAAAGCATTGAAATATATTATATATATATATATATTTATATATATATATATATTATTATATATATTACTATATATATTATATTTATATTTATATATAATATATATATATATAATAAAATATATATATATATAATAATATAATATTATATATATATATTATATATTATATTTATATTATATATATATATTTATATTATATATTTTTTATTAATATATATATATATATTATATATATATATATATATATATATATATTATATTATATATATAATATATATATATATATATATATATATATATATATATATATATATATATATATATATATATAATATATATATATATTATATAATAATATATATATAAATATATAATTTATATTATATATATTATATATATATATATTATATTATATATAATATTATATATATATATATATATAATAGAATATATATATATATATATATATATTATATATATATATATATATATATATATTATATTATATATATAATATATATATATATATATATTATATATATCATAATATATATATAATATTTATATATATATATATATATATATTATTATATATATACCAAATATATATTATATATATATATATATTTATAATATATATATATTATATATATATATTATATATATATATATATATATATATATATATTATTAAATATATATATATAATATACTATATATATATATATACTATATATATTATATATTTATAAAAATAAGAGTTTCTCCAAGTTCAAAATCTATTATATAGATGTGATAGATCTCCAGACATTCTCTCCACTCCTTATAAATTGAAATAATCACTCTCAGCAAAATAGTTTTAATACATATTCTTTTCAGTGCTTTTCTTCTTTTCAGGTTTTAATACTTTCGTTATCTACACTGTTGTCCAACTTTTAAATTCTTGAACCTTTTAAAAAGTATTTTTTCTGTGTGAATTATTCACTTAATTTACAGAATTGCTTTCCTCCAAAGCTCCAAAGTAGTTCTCGTCCCCCACTAACGTGCTCACTATTAATATTTTGAAGTTTAATGACATTACTATATCATGCAGCTTTTGTATCACGTCTATAAAACTAATACCTATGTAGTTTTTTCGTTGTACTTTGTCCCTGGGGTTCACGGTAGTTCAATGGATTAAAGCGAGTCTTTTCTCGCTTTAGGATCGTAATTTTCCCCTCGCGAGAGGGAAAGATCGAATCTCGATCCGGCTACCTGAACGAACATGAAAAATTGCTGTCAGTACTCAGTAGGAGATTTTTGTAACATGGAATTACAATTTACGGCCTAGTGAATTACACTAATCTCAATACCCACACATCACTAAAAACATAGCCAACACATACAACATAAAATCTATTTATAAAGCACAAAAATCATGGTCTCTCTCACATGTTTCTAGCAAAGAAGTCCGTTTATCTGATTCGTCCAACGTCCACGGTATTAAAATTTCAAACATTGGACAGCGGTCTTGCCATCAAACTCACATATAACCCTTTGGCAAGCCATAATCTACTTGGTCAGGGAATGTCCAGCAAAATTTCCTACTGTGGTAGGTAATGATTCCAAATTTATCCGATAGGAGGTCTGGATTCAACAAAACTAAACTGAGAAAGAGGAGAAGAGAGTTATACATATATATATATATATATATATATATATATATATATATATATATATATATATATATATATATATATATATATATATATATATATATATATATATATATTTAGGCTCAAAATAAAGAAGCTGGCGGTTTCATATTTATATTTTAATTCTTATGGAATTCCAATTCCATAATTTTAGGCTTAACTTAAAGGAAAAAATCTTTCCTAGATGTTTTTTTTATATTCGTTGAAAATTGAAATTTATGCATATAAATTTAATTCGAGACACCTTAAATATAATAAAGTTGTGCAAGATTCTTTTAACAATGAATGAAATTTCGAAGACGAAACAATGTTTTTTGAACCTTGTTTCAGTGAGACAGAAATTGGCCTTTACCTCACTTAAAATTAAAATAGCTGGTCATTTTACTCATGGTGTCCTGAAATAATTTAATTAAATCATCTGTCAAACACTTTGTACACAATGTTAATTATTGCCCTCTCTCTCTCTCTCTCTCTCTCTCTCTCTCTCACACACAATATATATATATACATAAATGACGGTTGCCAGTCAGCATTTTCAGAAACACCCAACACCTGTTTTTGACAATGAGTTCTCTTCTTTTGACACACACACACACACACACACACACACACACACACACACATATTATTATTATGCACCGAGGAGCCCAGACCCCACTAATTTCACCATTATCCAGGTTCTCAGCCACTGTCTCCAATGAACAGATTTTCACCTTCCTTTCGAATATCTTACTACTTCTTGTGCAGCTGTTACTTCTTCCCATCCAAATGCTGAGGTCCTCTATTTATAGGATTTCATCGTCCATCACATCGTGTGGTTGGGCTCCTCTCATACTGATGTAAATCTGCCTTTCCTTCCCTTATTCACTTTGACGGATCTGTTGTTAACTCTCCTACTGAAAAAGCTAATCTCTTCGGTCTCCTTTTATCATCTAATTCTACCTGGGAGATTCCGGCATCCATCCTCCTATTCCTTCTCCTCTCAAATTTCCTGTGTCTCTTCCCGTGATTACACATGATCGGGTTCATGGGATTCTGAGATCTATGAGCGTCAGAAAGGCTAGTGGAAGGATGGCATTCCACCCGTGTTTTGAGGGAGTGTGATTCTGAGCTGGCGTCTGTCCTCGTTTAACTCTACTTTCTATGACTTAATACTAATACATTAATACTAATACATTTCCTCAGCGATAGAAGCGCGCATACGTCTAGCCAATCCAGAAAAAGGGTAGCTGTTCTGATCCTTCCAACTATCGTCCAATAGCCCTTACTTGTATTCTATCCAAAATCTTTGAAACTCTTCTTTACTCTCATTTCCTGGATCGAATGGAGTTTCATTGCCTTCTTTCAGATCATCGGTATGGCTTTGGACGCTCAAGGTCAATTGGTGACATACTCTCCTATCCAACTGATTTATAATCTTCTTC
>JABUQX010090543.1:0-2500 GCA_015478945.1 Trachelipus rathkii | reverse complement strand
AATATATATATATATATATATATATATATATATATATATATATATATATATATATATTATTTTTTTTCAGCGCTTGTCACCTCACTCACGGGAACAAAGCAACACAACAAAGAGAGAGAGAGAGAGAGAGAGAGAGAGAGAGAGAGAGAGAGAGAGAGAGAGAGAGAGAGAGAGAGAGAGAGAGAGAGAGAGAGAGAGAGAGAGAGAGAGAGAGAGAGAGAGAGAGAGAGACCAAATCAAGACGAACTAAAACAAATCATAAACCTTAACGATATAATAAATAACTTAATCAACTTAAATCAGAATGAGAATTGGCAACATTGCATTCAAGCACTAAACAAGCGATTCCCAACCTGGGGTACTCGTACCTTTGAGGGTACTAGGAAGACTGGTTCGGGGTACGTGAAAATAACATTGGTAATGGCGGGAAACACGAAAAAATGAATGAATGGACACATCAACCATAAATCATATCGCTGGATTACTCATGTGTCCTCCCCCCCTCATTTATTAAGAGCCATGTTTGTAGACTTGTACATCATGATGAATTATTATAATTATTATGAACTTTCATTTTAAGTAAATGTGGTTATAAATTACTTTAATAGTTTTTATTTGTTTTGATCTTAGACTATTATAAAAATTGAAATAAATTGCAAAATCAGAAATAAAAGCCCATAAATGTTATTAATTTGAGTCTTTTGATTATTTAGCTAACCCTAAAAACATTACTATCTAACAAAAATAAATTTTTGCATGAAGGGATGGGTGGTTGGGGGTACCAACATATGATAAACCTAATCAGGGGGTACGGGAAAGGAAAAAGGTTGGGATGCGCTGCACTAAACCATAAAACCAACACAACAAAAATATTCCGTATACAATAAAAAAAAATCCACACTTCACATACTCAACAATGAAATCCGTAACCATAGAATCAATTTAATATTTTTATGTCACACAGTACCCTAAAATCAGTCACAAACCACAATCATCACCAATAGATTAACAATTAAAATACTTAAAATGTTAAAATTCAACCAATAAGACCCAAAATTAACCCCTCCCTCCCTTAGAAGTACTCAACACCACCATTCACCCCCCCTTAGAAGTACTCAACCCCATCAATATCCATCTCAAACATCTGGGAGCCAAAACCGTCGTAGTCTTAACTCAAATATTTAATGCATGGCAAATTAACACTATTTCCCATTTTAAAAAAAAAAACACCTACCACCCAATATCGTATAGACCTATATCATTGGTATCTACAATATTTAAATTACTTGAAAAACTAATCCTGAATATAATCTCCCACTCGTCCCCCATATCAGAAACACACATCATGGATTTAGTCAAAAACACTCTACTAACCAATTTAGCACAAAACATTCTCAAAGGTTTCAGGCAAATTATCTCACCCTCTCACACACTCCTAGTAGCAATAGACATCAATAAGGCATTCGTCACTGTCCCACGTCACCTTTTAATATACAAAGTATTATACATAGATATAAGTATCAACTACAAGGAAATAAGATAAAATTTTATATCTGAAAGTACAGTTAGTCTTACAGGGACTCCACTCCTAACGTCCTAACGTACATACAAATTATATAATGAAGTCCCCTAAGGCGCCATCCTATCACCAACTCTCTTCAACCTTTTTATGTATGACCTACAACAACATCTCATTTCCCCTTCTATAAAAATCAATAGTTATGCACACGACC
This sequence comes from Trachelipus rathkii, assembly GCA_015478945.1. Lineage (NCBI taxonomy): Eukaryota > Metazoa > Arthropoda > Malacostraca > Isopoda > Trachelipodidae > Trachelipus > Trachelipus rathkii. The sequence goes on along the minus strand of JABUQX010090543.1, from coordinate 767 downwards.
TAACAATCACAGTTCAAAATTTCTCTATAAATACATCAAGTAAAGAACTACAACAATACATAAACCAACTGGAACAGTGGCTATTAATAAACAGAATGATTGAGCATTCACCTCAAAAAATCCTCTATCATATTACTTACTCCTGCTAGAAGAAAATCAAATGTCCATCCAGCTCTTTTCCTATAAACATTAGACTCCCCTCAATAAGCAACATACTACCCTATGCATGACTTTCGATACACATATGACATTCGTAGAAACATTAGACTCCCCTCAATGAGCAACATACTACCCTATGCATGACTTTCGATACACATATGACATTCACCCCCACATAAACAATATTACTTCCTGGAACAAATTTTTGCCTACATAAAGATGCACTCACAATAGTGTATCTACAGTACCTTCGCCCCTTCTTAAACTACGCATACCCTGTCTAGGCACCAAAAATATCACAGTTTGATATTCAGAAATTAGAAGCCGTACAAAACAAAGCTCTAAGGACAATAACCATTCACCACCTACTAACCAAAACAAAGATTCTTCCTATAAAAGCCTATCTTGAAATGACAGGCTGTCAATTTTACAGTAAATCACTCTCAACAGATCCCCCCCCCCTGGATTAAACACTACAACAACCCCATGCACCAAGAGGGAAAGAATTACACCAACATTATACTATTTTCACATAAACAGTACGCTTCCCCCGCCTCCAGAAACTCCCATTATCAAACACAAACATATTCAATTAACTCAAAGAACGA
>JABUQX010090542.1:2500-16701 GCA_015478945.1 Trachelipus rathkii | reverse complement strand
ATTTGTTGAAAGAGAATAATAGCAAATACCATAATATACTGTTTATTTTTAACAGTAAGTTTAATTTGAACGCAAGGATTCATTACTGAATCTAATCATTTCATACATTTCGAAGTTGGATCACCTTAATCCTTACTCGGTTTGGCTGTAATTTTATTGAATATCGAAATCAATCCAAAAAACCTATATTTCCTGCAACATTATTTTAACTTCTGGGGAATTACAAAGCAATCTTACTGCTACTTCAGAAAGCTGGTATTCAATCCTGAATCCTTTGCTTCGTGTTTTGTTTTCGTATGGGATTCAATCCTATCTATTTCCCTCTCGTCCTTATATTATATTATTGTGATTCATTCCTGAATCATACTTCTCATTTGGACCCATTTTTACAGTCAGCTCACCACAAAGTCATCGTGTATTTGTCTTTGTTGAAGTCTGAATTTTCTGATCTCCTTTACTTCATATGCAATGGAAGCAAAATATGGAAGCTGTTCTGGTTATCTCACTCTCGAATTCTATATTCCAGAAAGCTTTCTCAAGCTCTTTACATATAACATTGTACCACTTTTGTATATTTGCCACCTAATAAGTATATAACAAATTTATAGAATAATATATTATTCTATTTAACTCATTATCCTATTTATAATACAAAATTGATTAGGTACTTGAGATTTGTAATGAATATATTCACAAAAAACATCCCACTATTTATTTTGGAGCGAGTTTAGTAAAGCTAAAAAACTTTTTATAGTGTCAATATCCTTTGATCTTTAACTCTTGCGCAGTTTTATATTAAAAATTAAAAATATATATAAAATAATATATATATATATAATTATTATTTACTTATCAAAAACTTTATCTGAGTAAATTAATCAAATCACATAAACTCTAAACGGAAATAATAATAAATTTAAAAATCAAAAGGAGGTTTATATAATATAAATCCGGAACATCATATATAAATAATAGGACATTTTTAATTGGGTAAGATTTGTAGATCGTTATCACAATTTATGTATATAATAATTTAATAAAATTCACAATCACCTACTGAATTTCATCAATAAGCCAGAATACCCAATGGAAGTCCTCGCTGAGAATTAACTATAACTACCCTCCAAGTACTGTAAGGAATAAGATCCAACCTGTCTCCGTATGTTAAAGCTGAGCTCACCTCTTTGAAATTAGTCATACATGCAGAACAATTAATGTCTCTTGATGATTTCCTAGCTCTTCAGATTGATTTCATTTAACTGTTCAGATGAACTATAAGTTAAATAACTTTTTAATCTGTAAACTCATTTAATTGGTATGCACCAATCGGTTTTTTGAATGATATTTCTCTCAATTCACAAAAGCCACAAAAGGTATTGGAACAAATAGTAGTAAGGTAATAGAAAAAATTTGTAATTATTTCAAAGAAAATTGTTAGAATTTCTTTGTTTTTGTTTACAGAGTTAATATTACAATATATAATAATTTATAATATATGTTATAAATATATATAATAATAATAATATTTAGCATATTCAAGTATTAAATTGAAGATGTCTATACCTTACAAAAATCTTTCACATTAGTATTACAAAATAGAATAATATATAATTTTCTAAGAAAACTATATCACATGAATAAAGAATTCTATTTTGTCTAAATTACATAATTAATGTATTTATTTTAATTAATGTTCAATCAAATGGGAAATAGCTATAAATTAAAATATATATACTGTTCTACAGACACCCTGAGATTTGGGATAAAACCAGATATAAACTGTCAGTACACACTATACCATGGAAAAGTGCAATATTCAAATATCCTCATTAGCCTTCAATATCCCATGGATTTATTACCTTTAACTGTTACCAAGTCAGACTTAAATATAGACATTGTTTCAAATAAATAAAGATACAAATTATTAATATTTCAAAATTTACAAAAAAATACTTTATATATATAGTCTTAATGTAGCATGCCGAAGTTGAGAAATTAAATGTAAGTTATTATAAGTAAAATACCACATATTTTATGAATTTAAATCCACCATTTCATCAATGTGTCTATAGTTTGAATATTTTCGATTAATACTTTTATATATTTGCAAATTTATTAAAATCAATTTACTTTGTAGATATATTTGTTTATTTTTTAAGAAGACCATTCAGAATACCGTCGTCAACCTATATATGCTTTATCTTCTAATAGTTATAATAAAGAGCAGTTCCACAAAAAATATTACTTAAACTAAAAAATTAAAATGAGCATAAATACATTGATATATATATATATATATCATATAGTAATATATTTGCATAAAATATAGAACAATATGGAAAACTAATGGTTTAATATTAGTATAAAAAATATATATTTTAATAATTAAGATAATATTTAAATTCTTTTAATGAATATATTATGTTTAATATTAATCTAAAACACTTATAAATCATTGTACATAAACTATACTAGTATTATAATAATCCAAGATTTTTAAATATCCAACCATTTAAATTATAATAACTACTTGCTTTAACTTTTTTAATCTATAATCTTTTCTTTTTAATAAAATATTATATAGATAGTTAAGTACTCTAAAACCACAAGCTGAATATAATGTTGCCAAATTTAAACAGAATGCCCTTGCCGCTTTAAAAATTTAAATTATAAGTCCCATTACATAAAGTACAATCTGGGTGAAAGGCGAAATCCTAAATAGCTACCATATCATGAGCCTAAATAATTAATAAACAATTAATATAGGAGCACCATTTTTTAATAACATTGACTCGTATAAAAAATAACTAAGTGAGGTAAATAAGTAATATGAGATATCACTTGTGCATGAGAGGCGACCACATACGGGATAATTCTAAAGCATCCCACCCTTTTATTTCACCAAATCAATTACCCTTTGTGGATGCTTGAATTAAAACGCTAAGCAAGTGATGTAAGAATATCAACACCTCTCTCCTAGCTTACAATACCCTAATATATTTTTAATACGTGCGCTAATAACTACACCGACTAAGGACCTCACGTTTGTAGCGGTGGCGGAGAGCAGGATAGAAATAACTGTAAATGTAGATAAAGTTTAACCACTGTTGACACGTAACTGTAGAAAGTAGAAAATACATCAATAACCTTTACCCAACTGATAAAGAAAGAACATTAGGCAATAACATTAGTGTTATTAGCATAAGCAAAATAACCAAGCTAGGCAAAATCATCTGCTATATATTACTAAAGATAATATATAATATATTACACCTCATCTTAACATATTAGTACCTAACCCAGAGAGATTACTGAAACCAGTACACGAGAATTACCAATTATTACTGTTAGACATAGCACGTTACAATTTGTAAACTTGTAAAGTAAACACTATAGAAATTATGTGAAGCAAGATATAATATCACTTAAGATTCTTGATTGAAAGGCCATCTACACCTAACCAATTACATGCCAATGTGAATTACTGTAAACTTTATCTGTTTATACTATTATGTTGTTGTAATCATACAATTTAAAAAAATATTTTTAAAATTGAGTTGTTGAAGCTAATCATTTAGAAACCAACACTTTTTAAAAATTTAACCTACCTCAGCTTAATAAATTACTAAAATACTAAAATTATATAATATAAGTTTTTTTTGTTATTTAAATTCAATCTTAAATATGACTAATTGACCACCCATTTTTGCGAACAAGACCCTATTAGCTAAAACCGTTATGCGAACTGTTGTGCTCTTCCACCTACTAAGGGCATACCCTATTCGCATTTTAGTTCTCTATACGTTACCTATCCTTAAACTAAAAAATAGTTAGCATAACATACTTATCCCTTTTAAGTATTACATTGTCAAACACCATGCTTATACACCAATAGCAAGACCCCCTCATTAAAACTATTTCTATTATACTAATATAAGAACTGTATACTAAAGTCCATTCAATTAAAATTAGGTATGTTCAGTCCTTTAATTCAAAAATCACTGTCCAATATGTCCTATATCAATATCCTATTTTTTATGTGTGTCATTTAGAAGTCCCCAACTAAACATTATAGCACATTAGTAATATATTTGCCACAATAAATAATTGTTTTTTTTTTTAAATATTCTTTTTAAAACTACTATTTAATTAAATTAAAATAATTTTTTTTTTTTTTCAATAAAAATGGAGCCAAATAAAGATCCGACTGGAGCATTTTTTAGAGTCAGAGAAGCATCGGGAGAATCCAAGCCTTTTAACCCAGCCACGCTTACTGTCCTAACAATTCAAACAGAGATCTCCCGGTATAGAGAACATAGAAACAGAATCTTGGAGAGGGCGTCCCTTGGAAAACTGTGGACTTATAAAAAAAATGAGAATTTCAGATTTTGAATTTATTAGTTACCTAGAAAAAAATTCTATCTTCCCACAAAACAGGAACCAATAAAAGTAAATGTGAAATAACAGCCTCAGCCGGAAAATGTCAGTCCAATGCTAATGATGAATCAAGATAGTACAGACTATGTCGGACAAGGGGGAAAATGTTCCCCACGAATCTGATTTCGAACTCACGCCGATAACTAGAAAACGTATTGCTAATTTCTACAACGTTGCATAATAGTCATCTAGAAATAACCCTAGGAATTGTGAACTGGTTCTATTAACCACCTAAACCTAAGATAATACAGTGGAAAACATAGTGCCACACTTGTCACATTTTCAATAACCTAACTAAGAACACACAAAGTCCATTTTTTTTCTAAAACATCACAAATTTTAGAATAACACAACAATAATACTGCAAATTCTAACCACATCAACAAACCCACTCTGATTATCAAACATAGGCACCCTTACGAAAGAACCCCTCCCTATTAACCAAAAGTTCAAACATAAACACAACACACAAAAGTTCTATAGATTCGCTAAAATCCTGGTAAATACTGTTATGAAGCAGATCAAGACTTTCTTCAGTATATGACAGAAATTTGAAGCTGTTATATTTTACCTCTCTAACCACACCCCTTCCAAATAACCCTATCCCAGAATCTCAACCTACAAACAAAACTGGTTATGAAGATTATTATTGTGTATGACCGACACATATCCCAAGCCACAAAGGTCCATGATAATGTACAATGTCTACAATAATCACACTACACCTATCGGAACACCTATTTAAAAGTAATTAATACTGGTTTTTATTTTGATAGAGAAACAATATAATCCTAAAAAAGCAATGAAAAGAATAGCAGAGAATAGCAAGAATGTATGAAACCCAACTTCTAAAAACACAATATCACACCTCTGAAACACAACTGCGTGACAAACCTTTAATAAACGCGAGTAAAAGGAGAAAGCATCACCGTAATTGATGCACCTCTACCCCATCACGCCTAACATGAGCAAAATATTGGCTGAACTAAAATACCCCATACCATGCTCGAGAAAACACGCAAAACCACAGTCCAATCTACATCATTTTAAATTAAATTTTCCCTTTTCTTCTCTGATAACTTCTAATATCGTAATTTTCTTTCTCTTCACGCATTACCTAAATATATGTTGTGAGAGGATATTTTCACATCTTTACATACATACAAGATATACAACACAACTAAACTTTTATCTCCTCTCTCTCTTATATATATATATATAATTATATAGTATACTATATATACTCTATATGTTGCTGGTATATAATATATATATATTAATATATATATATATATATATTATATATATATAATATATATATATTATAATAATATATATTATATATTACTCTCTTGTTGCTGGTAATAATAGTCACTATTATTATTATTATTATTATTATATTATTATTATTATTATTATTATTATTATCATTATTATGTTTACCATGCCCATTGTTTGCAATGTAAATTAAATGAGCATTACCTTATCTCCTCTGACATTACTATTGTGATATATGTAGAGGTTGTGCTCTCCAGAACTCAAGTTTGCCCTTCCCGCGTTCTCCTATGCTAATATTTGTGTGTGTGCGTGTTCGTGTGTGTGAGATTTCGACATGATTTGTGGGTACTCTGAAGTTTGTTCTCGAAATACCTTTGTAGTTTATCTCGTGGTTTTTCCCGTGCTTTTAGTTCAGATTGCGAAAATTAACATTCTCCTTTGACTGTCATTGACGTTGATATAAATCCATTTTATTTATTTATTTATTTATTTATTTATAGCGGTGACTGCCGTGTATTTTGATCTTATTTATTTGCATGCAAGATTTATTGATAACGAGAGAAAAGGGAGAAAACAACATTGGTTTCTGCACCGACTAACGTTCATCCTATTGTGTGTGTGTGTGTGTGTGTGTGTGTGTGTTTAGAGATTTATGACTTTTCAGAATCACTATTGTTAACTCTGAACACGAGGGCCACCGTTGTGTTTGTTTAATAATAATAATAATAATAATAATAATAATAATAATAATAATAATAATAATAATAATAATAATAATAATGTGTTTGTAGTAAATGTTAAAAAATGATTTTATAGTAAGAGAAGTATGCTCGTAAATTGTACTGATATGATGTTTTACTCACGCTTTTTCCGAAGTTTTTCCAATAATTTGCTCATTAACGTATCTTAAAATCAATCAGAAAAGCCTCAAGTGCTCACATTGAAGCTTCGTCCTAACTTCAAAGGTTTTCGTATATGTATATATATTTATTTATATATATATATATATATATATATATATATATCTCTAGTGTGTATTTATTTATATATATATATATATATATATATATATATATATATTATATTATATAATTATATATATTATAATATATATTATACGGTATATATATATATATATATCTAAAAATATCTTATAATATATAATATATATATTGGATAATATATATATATATATATATATATAATATAATATATATTAATATATATATATCTATTATATATCCCGGAAGTGGGTATTGATTCTTATTGCGGTGTTATGGTTTTAATATATAAACTTGTGCATGGCATAGCGATAAGAACCAATGCAGATGGGTCTTTGTGTGTGTCACCTCCGTCCCCCAATACGGTGCATGTGCATTTGTTGTGCATTTCAGCATTAGCATTTGTCACATGCATTATCTTGTTACAACTTCATCCTTCCGTCACTGTTCATATAAATTTTCGGTCTTTTCAATCCCACCTTCTTTATCACAGTTTCTAACATTTTTTTTTTTTTTTGAATTCCCATCCATCAGTCCCTTCAAATGCTGGTATGTGAATTGCCCTCCCCCCCCCCCCTGAGCTATCCGGTACCTCTTCCCGCATGGGTTTTCAGTTCACTCCACACTTCCTCCCCGTGGATGAGGGTACAGGAGAAAAACCAGTTCTTTAACTCGCCTTTGACCCGGCCGCCAATTGTAAGGAACCTAAGCCTTGGCTAACCACTGGAGGAGGCCGTTCTGCACTTGTGTGTGATTAATTCTCGGGGCTTTACAGTGAAGAGTATAAGGTGCCGTGTTGATACACGGGGGTTGTAAACCGGCGTAGAGTTCCGAGATATATATATATATAAATATATATAATATATATTATATATATATATATTTATATATATATATATATATATATATATATATAATATATATAATATATATATATATATATATTAATATATATATATATAATATATAATAATATATAATATATTATATATATATATATATATAATATATATATATAGATTATATATAATATCAGTATATATTAGTCATTGTAGCCAATTGGTAGTAGAAACAGTACAAGATAGTAGATATTTTGCAAAGAACAGCATATTTAACTAATACCTGTTGTTGTAAATTAATATTAATATATATTTTTATCAGCTATCTTTTGTAAAGAATGAAATGTGAAGATTTACCTTGTCAGGAGATTTTTTTTCTTTTAGAATGGACTGAAAAAAAAAAGAAGTTAGCGAGGGAAAAAATATGAGGAAAAACCCTAAGTTGTTATTCTCGTGGTTTTTAATGAGTAAAGCTTTTTTTATTATTATTTTTTTGATTATTATTATTTTAACAAGTAGGTAACTAAGTGGCAGGCATGACTATTAATAGCTATCAGAATCAAAAATTAGATGTTCCAATATAATATATATATATATTATATATATATATATATAATATATATATATATATATATATATATATTATATATATATATTATATATATATATATATATATATATATATATATATATATAAAAGGGATGTACCGATAGTATCAGTATCGGTTGGTATCGGCAGTATCGGCCATTTTTCTGGGTTCGGTATTGTTAAAATTGGCCGATTACTTACTTTTTGGGTGAAGAAATATGAGAAACTTTTAGATTCAATAATAATTCTAGTTTCAATATATATAGAGGTTCTAATAAGGGATTCCTTAAGCTAGCTGAAACCCCCACAAGAATCTCCGACGGTGAACCACTTCTAAAATGCATTTAAAATCAGCGCATAACCGGGAGCTTTCTCGCACGTACACAAAAAAAAAAAAAGATTTCACAGAAGTTGGAATCCGCCTTATCAACCTGGCAACAGCACTGATAGTGACGATGGTGGCTTTTCAGCAAATAAACCTACTGAAGAAGAAGAAGAAGAAGAGGATTAGGATATGTTAGACTTTGATACGTTCATGGCCGAAATTGCATTGACATATCATTCACCTTTAAAGGAATCACACCAAGGAAACCTCATTTGATAAAACTGAAGAAGACAATTATCAATGAGCCAAAGATAATTCAAATTTCCAATCTTTGAAAGAGGAGATGAGGCTCTACGAAAACATGAAGATGCTGCCTACAGAAGAGAATCCTTTCATGTAGTGGCACGAAAATGGGCCAAGGTTCCCATTATTATCAGTGCTTGCAAGCAAATATTTATCAGCCCCTCCTTCATCAGTCAAAGGGAGGCGTTTTTTAGTGCAGGTGGGAATGTGAACCAGAGGTCTACCGGAATTCTGGTCCGGCTGGAATTTAAATTTTTTTTAGTTTCGGTTCCGGCTGGAACCGAATTACTAATGTACTTGATAATTAAAAAATTTGCTGGAAAGGATTTATTTTACATAACCCATGGCCCATCTTTTAACAAAATATAGTAGCCTTGTGTAGCATTCATACAACATATCATTTGCATGAATATGCTTTAGACTTTGTGTATACTATGTGTAAGTTATTGACAAGCCCTAGGGTGCTTTGTTGATTTGCATGGAAATGTTTGGTGATTGGTTCTATTGGCTTGACTGTGGCAGTCTCGATAGGTCCATGTGGCTTCTTACTGTCTTTTTATTTCTAATATTCTAATGTCTTTCCTTGAAGAGGCCGGGCTCGTGCACAGCATTCTAGTACTGGCCTAACATTTGGTGTTGTGCCCAAGTTTACCTTAACTTCCTTGCTTTTGTAAAATGGCATTGCGATTTGTTGTACTAATTTTATTGGTTTTGTTCTTTGCTTCCAGGCTTTACTTGCCAGAGGGAGATTATTACAAATCTTTTTCTTGATGTAGATAAGTCAGTCTTGGACAGCTTGAATCCAGTTAACCAGCGTCATCAAGAGGAAAAAGTTAGGAGCTATAGGTCTAAAACTGTGTAATATAATCTATGTTAGGGTTTAAGCTCGAAAAAAGCGAAATTTCAAGTCTCTAGGATTGTATATAGGGGTACCCCCCCCCCCGAAAGCGGTAGCTTAAAATATCAAAATTTCGCTTACGCCCTTGTTGCGGCTTCTGAGCGAGCGAAGATTAGGCTTAAGACGAGTGAGGTTTGAGCGTGATGACGTAATCTCGTCGTAGACGAGATAACGTACCCCTCCGTCCCCCCGTAAGGGGGGACGCTGCCCCCTTCAAAAATTAAATTGTTCGTAGAAGTCTGAAATTTGATACGAAGATTCGATTCCCGAAGGGAATCGATTCTGAGTCGAAAACGATTATTGTAAGGAATCATTTTTTACGCACTCCGACTCCGGCTCCGGCTCAGCCTATTGCTCTGATATATATTTATAGAGGTTAGAGTTATCGTATTGGGTTAAAATTTCTAGGAGGGTTAGATGGTGACGGAATCTCATCGTAGACGAGATTACGTACCCCCTGGGTCCCCCCGTAAGGGGTGACCCCACCCCCTAAAAAATTAAATTGCTCGTAGAAGACTGAAATTTGGAGGCATGGTAGAGGAGTCGGAGAAGGAGTTGGAGTTGGATACGGCTTCGGATTCCAGAGACCCCCCCGGAGGGGTTCCCCTTTGGAAAAAAGAAGAAATGCATGGAATGCAAAACAGAGGAAGAAAAGAAGAAAGGAAGAAGGAGGAAAGGAGGAAGGAGCAGTCTGAGAAGGATTCAGAGTCAGAGGAGTCGGAGGATTTGGCTCCGGTGCTGGAGCCAGTGCGATGCTGAGTTAATAAACATTCGTATAACAACAATGTTGGTATCCTTATATATGTTATCGAGTCTGTATATTTCGAAAATGATGGTTTCAGAACAATCAAGAAAAAAATAAAATAAAAATAAATAAATAAATAAATAAAATTTCTTATTCTTTTTATGTTTAAAACTTACAAATTAACGTTTTTACATACCCTAAAGCAGTAAATCAAACCACCCAATCTACACTCCTGTCCAACCATGATCTATTGATCTATTGATTCAGGGCATATTTTTTTTAGTAAAATTGTAATGTTTTACATACCCTAAATCAGTAAATCAGTAAATCAAACCGTCCATACTACACTGCCCACAGCATCCATGATCTATTGATTATTGATTATATTGATTCAAGTCACATTTCGAGTATCATTTTGGATAAACATAAACATAAAAAACAAATTCTTTATACACTGATCAACGAATATATGCAAAGTAACAAAGTTTTCACATTAATAAAGCTTACTTAGCATCAATCTGAACATGAATATAATTACATAAGCGACAAAAACCTGACAAACAGTTGCGTTATTATATAACTGATCAACGAATATACATCTAACGTAATAAAGTTTCCACATCAATAAGCTAACATAGCGTAACGATGAACTAAGAAAATTATGTACAAAGACAAACCTAACCCAACTTTACACACGAATAAAACTGTTAACATTAACAATAGTTCCACACTTAACACAGTAAAGTAACTAACATTGCATGCAAACGTAACCTATTCATACTTTTTCGAGCATATCTCTAACATATTTAACGTTAATCTTACAATGACACAGTAACATTTAGCAAAAAATGTATATAACCTTGTCGATATCATACAGGACCAACGAAGTATATGCTAACGTAACAAGTTTTCATAGTTATAAAACTTACTAGCATCATCTGAACTATGAATATATTACACAACGACAAACCTGACATGCCTTAAACATGAATAAACTGTTAATTAAACAAGTTCCACACTGAACAACAGTAAAGTAACTAAACATAGCATACAAAGACGTAAACATATTCACACTTTGTCAAGCATATTCTAACATAACAATGTTAATTTAATATTAAATGGTTATATTTAACTAAAATTTATCACAACATTGATTTATTCATCATACTGATCATCGAATTACTCTAAACGTAATAAAAGTTTCCACATCAATTAAAGCTAACATAGCGTAACATGAACTAAGAAAATAATGTGCAAAGACAAACCTAACACAACCTTAAACATGAATAAAACTGTTAACATTAACAAAAGTCTCCACACTTAACACCAGTAAAGTAACTAACATAGCATTCCAAAAACGTAAACTATTCTTACTTTTTCAAGCATATCTCTAACATATTAACGTTAATCCTTACACTGACAAAGTAACATTTAGCAAAAATGTATCATAACCTTGTCCGATTATCATACTGATCAACGAATATACTCTAACGTAATAAAGTTTCCTCATCAATAAAGCTAACCTAAGCGTAACATGAACTAAGAAAATAATGTACAACGACAAACCTAACACAACTTACACACGAATAAACTATTAACATTAAAGTTCCACACTTAATTACCAGTAAAGTACCTAACACTGCATGGCAACACGAACCTATTCATTACTTTTTTTCAACCATATCTCTCTAAACATATAACGTTAATCTTACAAAGACACAGTAATATTTAGCAAAATGAACTAAGAAAATAATGTACAACGACAAACTTAACACAACTTACGCACTAATAAACAGTCAACATTAACAAAGTTCCACACTTAACACCAGTAAAGTAACTAGCATTGCATACAAAACGTAACCTATTCATACTTTTTCCAAGCATATCTCTAACAAATTAACGTTAATTTTACATTGACACAGTAATATTTAACAAAAAATTTATCATAACCTTGTCTAATTATCATACAGACCAACGAATAACTGTAAACATAACAAAGTTTTATCCAAACATAACATAAAAATAAGTTCTTTGAATAAAATATCATAGTAAATTGTAATAGTTTACTGATTTTAAAGCAGTAAATCAGTAAATCAAACCATCAACCCTTTCCCACCCCTCCCACCATGACCTTTTGATCTATTGATCTATTGATTCATGTCATATTTCGAGTATCATTTCGGCTAAACATAACACAAAAATAAGTTTTTTTATATACTAACCATCGAATATATGCTAACGTAACAAAGTTTTTACATTAATAAAGCTAACATAACATAACCTGAACTAAGAATATATGTACAACGCACCAAACCTAACACACCATACGTACGAATAAACTTACTAACATTAACAAAAACTTTCGCCACTAACAACAGTAAGATACCTAACGACTTTCGTACAAAACGTACTTTTTTCCCACTTTATTTCAAGGCATATCTTCTAACATATCATTGTTTTAATTTTACATTACATCGTAATATTTAAAAAAAATTTAGCATAACCCTGTCTAATCATCATACTGACAACGAATATAATGCTAACGTACCAAATTTTTTACATCAACTTCGTAATATTTAACAAAAATTCATCATAACCTCGTCTAAATATCATAATCCCCAATGAATAATTGGAAAGCATAACAAAGTTTTTAACCAAACATAACATAAAAAGTAACAAAATTTTATCCTGACATAACATAAAAATAAGTTCTTTGAATAAAATATCACAGTAAATCAGTAAAGCAGTAAATCAGTAAATCAAACCATCCATCCCAGCAGTCCCCTACCCACCCATCCGCCTATGATCTATTGAACTATTGATTCAAGTCATATTTCGAGTATCATTTTGGATAAACATAACATAAAAATAAGTTCTTTATATACTGACCTACGAATATATGCTTACGCAAAAAGTTTTAGCATCAATAAAACTAACATATCATAACCTGAACTAAGAATATAATGTACAAATGCAAACCTAACATACCTCGCGTATGAACAATCAGCTAATATCCTGAAAATTCCCTACTTATCAAAGGTAAACTAGCTAACAGGTCATACAATACTCGATATGTTCCCACTTTTCCCGCATATTAGCAACAGGTAAAGACGTAATATCTAACAAAATCCCTTAAAAAGTGACCAATCTATCAAATATACCAGCATCTTGAACTATGAATTGACACTATCTTCATCAAAGTGTCACTCGTCTCGAGTATAACATCATTTGAACTATGAATAAACGTAGACATTAGCAAAATTCTCGGGCAAACCTAACATTACTCAACAAAAACTTAACCTAGGCCCACGTTTCTAACACATCATCGGCAGTTAACACAGTAATATCTTACAAAACTCATCATTTCTCTAACAAATCAGTGTTAATAAGAGGGGGGGATCACCCCGAAGGGGTGTAAGCGGGCTTTACCCCTCCGAAGGAGGGGTGGCCTCAGCCCTTCGGCTGAGGCCCAAAAACCCGCTTTCACACCCTTATCAAGGGGCCGCATGCCCCTTGGGTTTCTTCCTCTCGGGGTGATGTGGTTGCTTTAGATACTCTTGGTTAATGAAAGTTTTTATTCGTAAGTTAGGTACGTTATGTTAAATATTACAAAGAATCAATTTGACGCCTGGTTACAAGAATCAAGATTGAGTCTCTGGTTGATAGGGATAAAATTGCATTTCCCCAACTGTTCATAAAACTTGGATTAATGAAGCAATTCGTCAAAGCTTTTTATCACAACAGAACGATGCCTTAAAGCTATTTTCAATCTTTTCCAATCTTAGT
>JABUQX010090541.1:27500-32500 GCA_015478945.1 Trachelipus rathkii | reverse complement strand
CGCTGCGCAGGAGATTAGAGGGTCAGTGAACTAGAAAGAAACGGCGGACAGTTTATAAGTTCTTTTTGGCCTTTTGACTCGACCCCTATCCAAAAGCCGGGTGAAACCAGAGCCCCCCCCAGATATGAGAGCAGTACTTTTTTCCATTCAGGGCGGATGAGGTTCTGTGTATGTGTAGTAACTGGAGAAGAGGAGAAAATTTAAAGGTCTCGCAGATCTAAACAGAACTCTACCAGTTTCCTTTTGAGTCCTTCGCCTAGCATCCGTTGTGATGTGAGTTTCCAAGACATTTTTTTTGTTTATGTTAAGGCCAAGGATGTTATGATTGTCAACCAGGACGAGACGCGAGCACCGTCAAAGAGAATATGTGAAAATATGAAGGTGTCTTGAGAGGAAATTTGCAGAAGTTTGATTTTAAAGAATTGAATTTCAAAGGTTCTCAGAGCCGACCCACACCTCGGAATATTTCTATCTCAGATAGCGAGAATTGACACGGCAATGATGTTAGAACGAGGGCAATTTCTAGAAGTCAAGAGGGAGCAGAATTGATAATTGTTAGTTGAGACATGAAATTGGTCGAGTCATCGGCATATCGAGTGGATAGAGTTAGAGTGGATAGGTGATGAAGATCATTAATGAAAGTAAGGAATATCTAGTAGGAGAAGGACAGAACCTCTGAGTGAATCACATCGACTATATATATATATATTTATATATAATATATATTTTTTATAATATATCTATATATATATATATATATATATAATATTATTATATTTATATTTTACTAATTTTCTTATTATTTATTCTTATATTATATTATATTATATATAAGAAACCTCTCTAGGAGTTGAGACTCTCTAAGATCACTCGGTCGTACGTCAATAACGAACTATCACAGATTTTCAGAAAGATGAAAACTATAAACAAAATGAAAAATGAGAAGCTTGATAGTAACCAAGTGATCTATGTGGTTCGAATTGAAAGGTTTTTTATATGCTGCAAAACATTCTGCTTTGGGAGAATCGAAGATTTTGGCTATTCGTCATAAATTGTAAGTCATAAAATGAGATTTAAATTGCCTGAGTTCACTGCAAGCATTTCAAAATTTCTTTTATTAAATTCACGATTAATTTTTAAAGACATTTCACCCAACAGAAATCAGCTCTAGCTACTAGGACGGCCTTGGAGAAACTAGCCTTTGATCTTTCTCAATTTTTTAATTTTGGCATGGATGAAACATGATTCCTGCATCTTACTTATTTTTTTTCGAAAAATCCTTCCACCAAAGTGTTACGGATTGCCGGTTCTTTTTTCGATATTAGTAATTTCCACGAATTTCTTCTGTCCTTTATATTATTTGCTTAGTGGGCTTTTCCCTTGGGCGTCAGTCTTTTCTTTTGGACACGTATCTATAGATTTTTGGTCTTCGTCTTGTCCGCGTGTGATCTTTCTTCCTCTCTCTGGTTTCTTTTCGTTTTCTCTCTCTTCGTTTCTCTTCTTAATCTTTGTGGTTCCTCGTCTTCTCTCTCTTTTCTCTCTCTTCTCTCTCTGGAAGGATCACATTAATTTCTCTTTCTAAACAAGTTTCCAAGATGTTGGGTGTCCTGAGTCGTCTTCAAAATTTACTCTCTTTTTATAAGGCAGACGTTCGCCCTTATATGGAGTATGCGTCACACATCTGGGATGGTTCCACTCAAACATGTCTCCTTGAAAAGGTGGTATCTAGGGCTTTCAGTCTTATCAATTCTCCTACTCTTAATAACTCTCTCTAGTATCATTCTACCCGTCGAACTGTTGCATCACTCTCTTTAAACTATTCAATCTACATTACAATGGACACTGCTCTTCTGACTCTCTCTCTCTCTCTCTCTAGCTCCTCCTCTTGATCTTCTCTTCTTTTCCTCTCTCGTCTCTCTCTCTCTCTCTCTCTCTCTCTCTTACAACGGACACTGCTCTTCTGAACTTTCGAGTCTCATACCTTCTTCAATGAAGAGGGCTCGAGCGACACTCCTTTCAATGGTTTATATATTTTACTTCTATTACTCAAACTTACATATACTCCACAGGTAAAGTCAGAAACATTCTCCCTTCTATGTCTATTATCAGATCGTAGCTTTAAATTGAACGATTTCAAACTGACGTGAGAGTGTGTCCATGGTTGGGGGTTCTTTTTAAATTACTGCTATGACTTTGAGAATTTCCCTAATCTGGGGGAATTTGGTAAGCCTCCGGCATTTGCCTGCTAGATGAGACATGAAATAAAAAAATATATAATAATAACTAATGATCTTTCAAGTTTGAAATTCATCATTGTTAGATGTAAATTTTTTACGTGTACTGATATTCTCTTACTTATCTTGAAAAGACTCAAATTTCCAATTTTTAAATCGTATATTTCTTTTTTTACGGCCATTTGGGAAAGAAATAATTGCTTTATATGTGTATATATTAATCAACTTAATTTGTGTGGAAATTAGAAACTTTTAAAGTTTTCCAATGTTTATAAACATCCTTATAAAGCGAAGTTTCTATATAGCTGTATATATATATATACTATAGTATATATATTATATATTATATATATATTACTATATTTCTATCATATATATACTTATTTTATTATTTATATAATTATCTATATATATATATATTTTACTATAATGTTTATATTGGTATATGGTTTTTGGTATATTATTTTATTTTTTATTTCTTATATATTTTATATTATCTAATATATAATATATATTAATCTTTATTATTTCTTATTAATATATATTTATATATATATATTTTTATATTTATAATATATATATATTCTATATATATAATAATCTAATTTATTATTTTTTATATATATTTTATTTAATATATATAGTATATTTATATATATATATTTATATATAATAGTATATCCTCTACTTTCTGCTGATCATTTAATTTGATCAGAAAAAGGGGGACTCCTCTCGCCCCCCCTCTTATTATCCTCCTATCGTTTTAACCTTCTCTTTCTCCAATGCTTTCTAATATGATCTTAACAGGATGATTTAGAAACATATTTTTCTAATACTAACTCTGATTTCTTCGTATGAATTTTGTACCGTGGCTCAATCGGTAGAGCGACTCAGTCACAGAGGCAATGGCTCGGGTTCGATCCCCGTAGCAATTACCTAGAGAAATTCTCTTCCTGGAATAGAGCTAACTAAAATAATTAAAAAAACCATGAACTTCTCTATCCTTTCACTCTCATTCGTGGTCTCTGCTCTTTCTTTATTTCGGTGAATATTTTGCTGTGACGATAGAACAATGTCGAAAGCCTTCGACAGAGTCTTTCGTAAAACTTTGACATCTGAACTGAATTCTTTCAGTATTTATCCTTTTCTCTGATTTCATTTTCTTTAGTTCTATGGCAGCAATAGCCAAAGGTCAAAGTTCATCGTTTTAATTCTGATATTAATGGTGATGTTTCTCAGGTTTCAACACTATACACCAATTTCTTTTTTTTAAATTATCTGTCACTTCATCGTCACAAATCCATTCTTATGGTGACGAAACATACCATACCATACCATACCATACCATACCATACCATACCATACCATACCATACCATACCATACCATACCATACCATACCATACCATACTCAACTTCAAATTATTCGCCGCTGGGAGGAGGACTGCTTTGAAAGAACTGAAATCTAATTTTTATCTCATTTCTAACTAGGGGCAGAGAAAACAATGATTGCTTTCAATGACTCAAAAACTCAGTTACTTCATCGATTTTTTCGACGAATCAAAGAAATATTTCACGTAACTGTTACTCATCTCTTGAAAACACCTTCACTTAAACCCTTCTCCTTTTAATACGTTTTGATATTTTTCTTTTCTCATCCTTGAATTAATCGGATGGTCCATATTCTATTTTCACAGGAATGCATCTAGGGTCTTAAGGTATTAATTTAGGAGGTTATTGTGTTCAGCCTAGTTTCTTCACAATTTTTTCCCCATGCCCGTAATTTTTTTTATATAACAGATTTATATTATTATGATTGGTTTATAACCTTTCTTAAAGAGAAGACAAAGCTTATATTGATAACAACACATCTAAATGACAGTTACAGCTTCTTTACTGCAGTCCCTATGTGTTCCTTGTATTTCTTCTCTTTTTCTAAAACTTTTTTCTTCTTCGTTCCCTTGATTCATTCTATAGATATCTTGCGTTTAATTTACTAATACTCTAGTAAGTTTCTGGCTACTCTTCCTCTTCTGTGTTTCTTCTGAATTCCTTTTCTTTTCTTCTTCTTAGTCATAGATCTCTCTCTAATGACCTTGATAGTTATTGAATCTTTAGAGTAGTGTTATATATTTTCAACTTCCATATTTTATTCTTCACTGTGTTTTCTTCTTTTTTTTTTTAAGTGTTTTCCATTTCGAGGGAAAACCGGTTGGGCATCGGGGATAAAGATTCTTCTAAGCGTATTGTTATGCCTTAAGACTTTATTTTTTTTTTCCTTTTTTTTTCTCTTTGTCGTTTTCTTGTTTTATATAATCATTAACAATGCGTAATGCGCCAGATAATTCATTTATTACTTTCTCTCTTTGTGAATTTCATTTTCTTTTTCTTTTCTCATTATCCTTATTTTATCCTTCTTTTCAATTTTTTTTTTTTACACCATGTATCAAGGCATACACTCTTAACTATTCCAAATTTCTTTCTTGTCTTCCGAATTTTCTTTACAATTTTATGATTTCCTTTCAAAGCAAATCGTTATCTTGTTACGAACTTATAGGCATATTTTGTCATGTTTGCGAGTTTTTGGGTTGTTTGTTAATTGCTGGTATTATCGGCAACTTTCCGGGTTTTGCTCGTACTGTATGTGAGAACTCCTGAGACTTCTTTCTAATATTTTCCTAGAATCTATGGTATCCTGTCAGGCCTGCTGATCCAAGCATGACTGCTATGATCATTCTTCTGCATTTGGTTTTTTTCCCCACTTTCT
>JABUQX010090541.1:0-22500 GCA_015478945.1 Trachelipus rathkii | reverse complement strand
CACACCTAATCCTCCGAGGCACGGGCCTCCCGCAACGGTCACCACTTCGGTATCAGGGGAGCAAAAACTACTGGGAATATAAGGTCTCAGCGGCTAACGCGGTCAAACCTACATTAGAGACCATATACAATTTTATATGAGGCGAAATATTTATGTGGGTGTTGCGCTTCTATCTGCAAGCACAAAAACTACCTTCTTTGATGATAATACCACTATATATATAGGTATATATATAAATATTTATATAATGGGATTGGTATGAAAGTTGAGAAACAGTGAGTATTCCTTTTATAATGACGTTTGGTTTGTATTATATTAATTATATAAATATATTTATATATATTATCAACAATCATAATATATTACTGTATCATTTAATAGATAATATAGTATATACACTATTATTATACTACCTTATTATTATATAATTATTGAATATAATATATAGTTAAAGTAGTAATATATTATATTTAATATATAATTTATATAAACTAATATTATTATTATTATAATATATTATAAAGCAACCTAACTTATATATAACATATATATTACAGATTAAACTTTACGTTATACTTATATAATTTTAATATATCACTTATATATATATATTTATATATTTATACATTTTATATTTAATATAAATCACTCATATATATTTATAAAATTACTAATAACTACTATTAATTAAAACATATTATAAATACTTATAATATATTATCACTATATATATATTTTCTCCTCTTTCAGGACTGATGCTTCTGAGCTTGTACTCTATTTTGGAAAATTGTTTCAACTTTTTCCTCCTGCTGAAACAGTTTGTTCATTCAACCTACTCAGTAGTTACCTGGACATATCTAAACTCTCCAAACTGTCGTCCAATTGCTGAAATTTATCATCACCGAAGAAAATTTGAACTACTCACACACAGTTAAGGCGCGGGGGAGGGGGGGGGCTGTGATCTTGCAGTATCTCTGCAACCAGTATCGTTAAACTTTTTTTCTATGTTTTAGAGGGCAAAGTCCGGAATTTTCTTTTTCTTCCCTTTGCTGTTCTTTCTTCCTTTGTCTTCCGTTTTTACAAAAGCCGTTTATCATGCATGTGACATGCTAGTTTTAATTTAAAAACCGAGTTTGGTTCCTCCAGCTCTGGTGGGATTAGTGTGGGTCTCCATGCAATCATCTCCTTTTCCCACCTCAACAACCTATAAGGTCTAATTATTATATATAAATATTATATATTTCACCTATATATATATATATATATATATATAATATATATATATATATTATATTTCCATTACATAATAGACTCACTTTAAAGGGTATATAATATATGGGTACTATATCACTATACTATATATATTAGAACTTTGACCCTCCACATTTTTCCGAAAGGTCCTTATGTGGAAAGCTTTTCTACTGCTTGTAAAGGTTGTGTGGACTGCAAATTCCCAATTGACCTACCCTGATCTATACCTAGTAGGGTGCAGCGTCGCAAAATAAGGAGGAAAGGGGGGGGGGAAGTCCTCTAATATAAAATATGAGGGCATACTTGATAGTGGGTCATTAAAATATGAGCGTTTAGACTGAGATATGTGAAATCGTTGCCTCTTATACTAAAGAAGTCAAATTGCTACTCACTAGTCGTAGCTAATAGTTTAAGATAACTAGCTTAGATGACTATCTAACTATTTTAACTATTAGTAATATAATAAAACATTTTACACTAGGACGATAAATTCAAATTGTTTTATTTTCTTAAAGCAAAAATTAAAATTTCTAGCCTTGTAAGTAAAGTTTATAGTTTTACCAAGCTGATCATGAAATAAATTTAAAAGAAATTATTTGAATATCTCTAGCCAAGCCAGACAAAAAATGAATAACTTTAGCTAGCAAAGGATTTGGGATATACGAGTATTTTAGGATTGATTTCACTACTACTAACTACTACTACTACTACTACTACTACTACTACTACTAAAACTTTTCTCGAATCATTTATAAAGAACAGACCTTGCTGCAGAACAAGAAAAGCAATCTGGTAGATCTTCATTTCCACGCGATTCAAGATTTATTTTTACTTTATTAAAGTTTGTTATGAAAAAAATAATTCTTATTTGATATGACAAAACAGGTCTCGAGCAGATTGGAACCATCTAGTGTTTTGTTTTGAACAAGGCATCTTCAAAACTTCATGCCACTGTGTCCTTGCTCATTCATCCTTGTCAAGATCTTCAGATGAATCGACTCCTTCATCCCTTTGTAAGTCTGAGTCCTCTTTAAATCAAATAAAAAAAAAACATTAAAAAATCTTTAAAAAAAAAAACATGCATTAAAAACGTAAAAAAACTCATTAAAATGCTATATCTCTGAGTGAAAACCTTGGTATGTTTTATCCATCTATACAGTTCCAGTAACGTCCTTCAAATTTAAAGAATTGACAGAATATTCTATCAAGGTTTAGAAGAGCGGATGAATAAAACAAGTCTTGTAACTTGGTAAAGCGAACTCATAGGCGGCAAGCAAAACAATACAACTTTATAATCTCATTTACAATGTGTATATTTTCTGACCATAAGAAATAGTCATGTACAGTAAAGTATAAAAAATCTTACATTTCAAACGTGAACTAAAGAATGTATATATTCATTACGTTACAGCATGGTCCGTAACGTCACCTACAAACAGTAAATGTAACACATTCCCATACATACATACAAACAGTAATGTAACAAATTGAATCAGATTTTTAAAATTCTCTCAACAATTCTCAAATTTTTACAGTACCTCTCGCTCTCTGCCTCCTCCCACATAATGAATACATTATAATCATTCAAGAATTAAAATCAATGGAATAAAAACTATTTTATTATTTAAACAAACCAAATGTATTTGAAAAAAAAACTATATAAATTACATTTTAAAAAGATTCTCTCTCTCTCTCTCTCTTCTTCTCTCTGTCGACAATATTAACGAATCCTCTCTTTAGTTTTAGAACACTTTAATCTTTATAAGAATCTTTTAATTCCTTTTTGGTAAGTTCTAAAATGTCGAAGCTTTAAATGGCTGTGGCTTCATATTTTAAGGATAAATGTCTTAATTCTAGAGTCGGCTAACGAACCGGTGCGTTCCATTGTTACGTGTCTGCGGTGCGGAGTGCGGTGCGGGGTCCAGCAAATCATAGCTAATTTTTATATATTTTATATTTATTATCTCTTTGTGAATAATATTTTTTTTTTGGTAATCGATAACCTTATTATTTTTATAAAACTCATTTTAGATTGTTTTCATTGGCACCTCTCTCTGCTCTCTCTCTCTCTCTCTCTCTCTCTCTCTCGATGATCCTTCAAATTAACGAATCGGTTGAAAGATCTTTACCTGAATCCTTAGTTGATCCTGACCATCCACGGAAACGACCACACACACCCACCATGGACTCCACACACACACACACATATATATATATATATATATATATATATATATATATATATATATATATATATATATATATATATATATATATATATATATTTGTGTACACACGCGGGCTTGTGTATCAATAAATAGTTTGTTGTCTAGGGGTTAAACTTATTATCAGAACCTTCACAACTCTGCTGAATGTCAGGTCTAGGCTTCAATGAGAATAATCAAAAGGTTCTGGAAGCTGTGCAGGAGCAAATCAATCAAGATATAAAGCAGGAGTTTTACTTCGTAAACAATAATAAAAGAAATCCCAATCATAAGTTTAAAGATCGATAGTACGAAACGCAAAAAGCCCTTATCATAAAATCTCTGCCTTTTTATAGTCTTTGGCAGTATCTAAAATAAATCTTTTTTATAAAATAATAATATCAATTCTTAACTTGATAAGTCTAAAATTAATTATCTTCCTATCGTATTACAAGCTAATATTTTTATACATTTCAATTTGCCAAAATAAATCTTCTTTTATAAAATAATAAAATTGAGTGAATTATGAAATATTCTAAACTTAAATAAATAATAGCGAAATCAATAATAATAGTCTTTCCAAAATTAAATAAATAAACTAGTGAATCTCACAATTGAGAAACCATGGCCTTCAGGTAAGATATAACTTGACACACGCCCCTCCTAAGAAGACAAAGTGACGTGACATCTTTCGTCTTGAAAAGAACGTCATGGATATCTTCGCCTGAAAAGAGTACAAGTCTTTCCTACGATATTTGTACTGTGCCATTGCTTTCATCCACGCTGAAGAGTTTCTTATTTTCTCGATCTTCGGGATCGTTCCTCTGTTTGGTCCGTTTTGTTCTTCATCTTGACCTTTCGACATTGCAATGGAAGCAATCAAGATGGCAAACTCTTTTGTATCAACGAAGGTTTGGAGTTTTCCAATTTCAATGTTCTTCTTCTCCAAACAGCCTTTGATCATTCCTCTATTCCAGTTCTCTTGGCCATCCAGAAAGAAGCGGCTGGACTTTGGCTGGCTAAACGTCCTAAATTTTGTTGGTGCATAATCCTTTGCATCTTCTGCTCCTGGTGGAGAATGAGGAGTGGGAGCTGTCACTGCAACTTCCTCTTGGTTAACTACAGAGAGTTCAAAATCTTTCTTCACTGCACGAGATTCTTGAGCGAGAGGAAGAAAGAGCATCATTGATTAATGTTTCTGCAGTCTCTACTATACCATTCTTCTCATGGTTTTGAAGTTCCTTCCCTTTCTCTTTATTTTCTTCAGGTACTACTTCATTTGCATCATCCTTTTCATCTTGGATATTTTCCAAAGGAGTGGTCAGCTGATCTTCAGATGACGCCTCAGTTTGAGACGCTTTCTCTTCTTTCGACTTCCTTTCATATTCTTCTTCCACTGGTGTTAACTGGAACACTCTTCCCTCTAATCTACTATTAACATCCTCAGGCATCACTGCTTTCACCTCAGACTTTATTGTCTCATTAATACTGGCTCCAAAACAGCTTGAATGTGAGGAGTTTTCTTGGTTTTGGAATGGGAGATTTCCATTCAAACTTTCCACTGTTTTACTATCTTTTGTAGCATGATTTGTTTCGGCGACGGATGTGTCTTTGCCGACATCAATTTTATCACTATTTTTTTTAATAGCATTTTCAACTTCATAAACAACTTCGACAATGGTTATGTCCACGTCGGTATTAATTTTATCATTATATTTTTCAATAGCATTTTCAGCTTTATAAATAACTTCGACAATGGTTGTGTCCACGTCGGTATTAATTTTATCATTATTTTCAGTAGCATTTTCTGCTTCACAAGTAACTTCGACAATGGACGTGTCCACGTCGGTATCATTTTTATTTTCAACAGCATTTTCTGCTTCACAAGTAACTTCAACAATGGATGTGTCCACGTTGGTATCATTTTTATTTTCGATAGCATTTTCTGCTTCACAAGTAACTTTAACAGTGGATGTGTCCTTGTCGGTATTAATTTTATCATCGTTTCCAAACCCTATTGTCTCCGGACCTAGCGCGCCTGGGATATTTCCCAATGTTAAATCATATAAGGCGTCGTTCAGACATAAAGCTTCGACGTACCCCGTATAAAACGGAGTGCGAATCCAAATTCTTGCTTCAGGGGCCGTCCTAAGGGTGTTATCAATCAGAAGCATTTTTCTGATCTTGCCTGTGAATTGATGGTTTTTCACGAACTTCTTTCTTGCAATTACGCCACTACACCCTGTATCACGAAGTACTGATACATCAACGCCATTTATAGAACCATTCGTTATGGGCATGAGGGAATGTCTGACATTTGAATCATCCTGACATGACATGGATATAACGGGATCATCCTGACATGACATGGACATAACGGGGATCGATTTTCCATTGACGTGCAACATGCCGTCCTTTACCATTTTGCTCACGTCAACACACTCATCATCTTCCACAATTTGACATGCCGCTGCAAAGTCCCCTTTGTTAATAGGATTATCAATTGTAACGGCAGCATTGTGTATTTCTTTTCTTGGGGCGTGCCATCTTTTCTCCGCTGTCTTGTTATCGCGGTTAAACCTATTATCATAATAATGCCGATTACGAGGAAATCTGTTGTTTCCATTTTGGGCAGAATAACAAGAGCTGGAATCGTGGCCGCCTTTGTGGCATATTCCACAAACTTTGGTGTGTTGAGGTTGAGTAATATGACTTTGTATTTCCTCGTTATCGTCAGATGTCACATAAGGGTTCAAGTCTTCCCTTTTGGAACAAAGGTTCTTACCCCTTGCTTGTAGAAATCTATCAGCGCGAGAAGCGATGTCGTTTAAACTAGAGAGTCCTACCTCTCTTAGATGAACAGCTAAGTCTTTTGGGCAACAGGTGAGAAATTGATCAACTACCATAAGATCGGTTAAACCTTGAAAGTCTTGGCTGAAACTTGAGAGTTCACACCACCTTGACAGATATGATTTAATTCGATTCAGTAATTGTAATGGACCCTCATCTGCTTTGGGCTTGACTTCTTTGAACTTAGCCCTATAACCATCTTCGGTCATGTTAAATTGAATAAGGAGGGCTTCCTTTAAGCTGGAAAAATCATTAGCTAAGTTGGGAGGCAACTTGCTATAAACCGACAAAGCACGTCCAGTTAAACACGCACTTAAATAAAGAGGCCATAAACTGCGATCCCAATTTGAAGATGTCGCATAGCTCTCAAAACGTTGGATGTATGCGTCCATTTCGTCCCTTGATTCGACGAACGGGGCCATATTCGGTACCTTAACATTGGTCGATGGGGATACATTGCTTAAATGGACGGACGATTGAGACTGATTGGACAGTCTTATTTTTTCCAATTCAAAGTTCCGTGTGCGTTCGGCTTCTTCAGCTTTCCTATCGTCTTCATCTTTCTTGAGTTGGGCATTCCTTTCAGCTTCCTCTTTCTTAAGTTGAGCTTCCTCTCTCTTAAGTTGAGCATTCCTTTCAGCTTCGATAGTGGCTCTTTCTGCCTCAGCAACCTTCTCTTCTTTGTAGGCCTTCTCTCTTTCTTTTATGAATTCGAGAGACTCTCTGCCTTTTAGGCCTAATTCTTTAGCCATCTGGCACCATGATTGGTAGTCCATTGTTAATGTTGACAAAATGAAGAGAGACCGTGAAGAATAAAAGAGAGGTGAGTATCGAAATTCAGCAAGTGTGAAGTGAAGAAATACTTTCAGACTGTATTCCTTCTCGGACAAGGCCACCCAAAAACGTGTCGCGATATTTTATAGATGAGGACACGCGGGTTCAGTATCAATAAATAGTTTGTTGTCTAGGGGTTAAACTTATTATCAGAACCTTCACAACTCTGCTGAATGTCAGGTCTAGGCTTCAATGAGAATAATCAAAAGGTTCTGGAAGCTGTGCAGGAGCAAATCAATCAAGATATAAAGCAGGAGTTTTACTTCGTAAACAATAATAAAAGAAATCCCAATCATAAGTTTAAAGATCGATAGTACGAAACGCAAAAAGCCCTTATCATAAAATCTCTGCCTTTTTATAGTCTTTGGCAGTATCTTAAATATAGCAATTAACTAAAATAATAATATCAATTCTTAACTTGATAAGTCTAAAATTAATTATCTTCCTATCGTATTACAAGCTAATATTTTTATACATTTCAATTTGCCAAAATAAATCTTCTTTATAAAATAATAAAATTGAGTGAATTCTAAACTTAAATAAATAATAGCGAAATCAATAATAATAGTCTTTCCAAAATTAAATAAATAAACTAGTGAATCTCACAATTGAGAAACCATGGCCTTCAGGCAAGATAACTTGAAACGAAAAAAAAATACATAAAAAAAGCGTATCGAAAAATCCTCTTAGGTTGCGGTTGTTCCATGGACATATGTTTCTCCGCACTTCTCTAATTAGTGGGAATCGAGAGTTGGTGAACAGCGGGTGTCTTTCTTTCACTCTCCTCGTAACCACAATTACTAACGTCTTTAGTGCAATAACTTAAAAATATACTGCCGTAAATATTTGACGTCCACTCCCACTTCATCCCTATGCCGAATCACAAGGATACTGCTAGTACCGAGTCAACCTCCTGCGGTTTTTAAAGACATAAGATGAACTGCATAAGGAGGCCCACCTTGAATACCTTTGTTAGCTGCTGCTTGTCCCTAGGTTCGAAGGGTGTATTTTACAACTAGAATTCAGGAGAAAAGAAATCCTCAAAAGATTTCAGGAGCTTTCCTTCGCGATCTCGATATATACGAAAACAAAAAAGATATAAAAAAGGAATCTTTCAAACAATATATATATATATATATATATATATATATATATATTATATATATTATATATATATATATATAATCATGTTTAAACAATTATGTATATATTATATTCATTTATTTTATATTATTATTATTATTATTATTATTATTATTATTATTAATTATTATATTATTATATTATATTATTACTTATTATTATTATATTAATAGTATTATTATTATTATTATTATTTCGTGTTGAGCTTTTCAATGTTTCTGTTTGTCTCAAAGATATTACAGGAACAAAAAAAAGGGGAGAAGTCTCAATTAAGTATCAAAGTTTATCTATAGTCAGAGATGAAGACCTTGCTAAAGTCTATCTATTGTATTAGTTTACCTAAACGTTTAAATTCTTCCGATTATTCATCATTATTAAAAGTTGGATAATGGAAATATTAATCTTCACATTTGCAAATGTTTGAACTTAATAAATTTGAGCAGTAATTTGTATAGCTTTACTATTATTTATATGCTTATTTTTTGAAGAAAATGAAAAAAGAATTTTATATACTATATATATTATATATAAAATCATCTATATAATATATAAATATATAATATATTATATACCTCATATATATATATATACTCATATATATCACCGGTCTAACCTCGAATATAAAAGTAATATATATTATATATATATTCAATTATACCCTAGAGGCAGTAGTAATATATATAATATATAATATATAAAATAATATAATATATATAGTATATATATATATATATATTATATATATATAATATATAGTATATATATAATATATATATATATATATATATATATATATATATATATATATATATATATATATATATATATTTTAATATATAAATAAAAAAAAATATAGTTTAAAATTAAATGGATTATTTCACTTTCAAAAGAATTAAAAACAATAAAAAAGAATATTGCACAGGGCTACAGAAGAAGCACAAAAGACAGGAAATGAAAATTAATATACAAACAATAAAAAAAACATAAAAAAAAGTAATAATTGTTGATTTCGAATTTTCAAAAGCATAAATAAATATCGATATAGTATCGATTATAAAAATATGTTGGGAAATATCGATACATAGAAAATATTCGAGTAGTTGATATATCCACAAAATTATCTATTTATCGACCCATAATTAAATAAGAATAATAAAAAAATTATATTTATTAAATTACAACACTGCAAAAGGCGATACTTATTCAACTTTCACATTTTTTTTATTTTTTTTTTTCTTTGTTACTTTTGTTTCATTTATAAACATTCCTTATTAAGGACCATAAAAAAAGCATATTGTTGATTCATTAGCTTTATACATTTTATTGATAAAGCTAATTATTATATTGGAAATACTATATATATATCTTATAAAAATATATATATATATATATATATATAGATATATAATAATATATATAACCTACTGTAAAATATAAATTATATATATAATATAATATATATATATATATATATATATATATATTAATATATATATATATTATATATAACCTATATAACTATATATATATGATATATATATAATATATATAATATATAATATAATATAAATATATATATAATATATATAGATAATATATATATATATATATATATTATGGATATATATATATATATATAATATCACTCTGTCCATTGCAGAACAGAAAGTCCTCCTCTTATATACTTCATTAATGTTGGTCTTGGGATTTTGTTTGCCAATTTGCTCCGTAGTCACTTGTATTACATTTCTCCATCTTTCAGATTCAATGGAACCAAATTTTAATTATCTTTTGTTCATGTTGTCACCAATTATATTTAGTTATATTATCTTATCCTCTCCAGTCTTGTCTGAAGTCTTGACTATTATTTCTGTTTAATTGTTTGCGATCTTAATATGCAATCGTTCCGCCATTTGGTGAGTCACTCCCTAGGAACAAATTATTGGACTGATAATCTTGAATGATTTTTATTGTTTGCCCAATAATAAAGTAGTCATTATATTTGAAAACTTAGGACCTTTCAAAGTTTATCTTATATTTTTATAATATTTTGTTATCTTATTTTATTTATTTAAATTGGTTTAATTATAATACAACTTAGTCCTTCAGCATATGCTATCAGAATCAGATATTCTTTCGATTTCTACATTGATAACGCAAACTTTCTCCACCCGATTCCGCAGGAACACAAAGAGAATGCGTGTCCGGTGTTCAGTAATTTAATATTAGATTTTGCCACGCTTCTGCAGTGATTTGCGCAGTTTCAGCATAAAGATCTCTCAATTAATCTTATTTAACCTTGAGGTTGTGCATAAACGTGAAGTTATTAAATTTCAACGACTTGGAGTTTAAAATATTTTTCTTGGACCATCCAATATAATATTATTTTTCTTTAATTGTGTTTTATAAGCTATGAATGAGAAGGACATTCCTCCTCTTGTATACCATTATTTAATATGTATATAGTTTCATTAATATTCTTTATCTTTATTCTGTTTTCTATTTTTCTTCTTGTTCGCATAATCCCACGAGTTTCTCCATAATTAATTCCTTCCAGTTTTTTTTATTTATTCAACTTTTTCCCTCTGTAGAGAGGTCCCTGTAGATTGAACGTTGACTACGGTTCGCTCTTTCAAAGACATCTGTTACAAGACGGGAATTCTGTAACATCCCCTGGTTTATAAAACTACCCTTTCAACTGCCGTAGGCAGAGGCCCGGTCGCCTCCCAAGGTAATAGGGGAAGGTTGAAGTTTCTTGTTTCATTTAGGATATGTGGGGACAATGCCAAGTGTTCCCAGTGTGTGATGGAAAGCAATGGTCAGACGGCTACGGGTTTCACAACGCCCTATATTAATTAGATATAGAGAAATCAAGAGGGCTTCTACCCATATACTACCATTCTACGTAATATAGTAATATTATATATATATATTTATATATATATAATATATATATATATATATTAATAGTATATATATATTATATATATATATATATATAATATATATATATATAATAAATAAGTTGGTGCACTGGATAATGATCGGTCAGCGGCAGGGCTTATCCATGTATCCGAGATGCGTTGATCAGCACTGCACTCGTAATTACTTCGGCATACTTCCAGCCGCCTTGTTACAGAACTATAACTGCATTGGGTTACAGCATAAATCCACCCGCGTGTAATTGCTACAGCATATAATGCTTAGAATGCGGTTGGGTGTCATAACTCACTGATAAAATCTTATATTCATTTAAAATACATATTATAGATATAGTATATATATATATATATATATATTGGATATCCCACGAAGTATATCAAGATTGCTATCAGGAAAAATATGTTTGTATCATTAGGTACACTGCTTATATGTCCATGACACGTATATAGATAATATTATAAATATTATAATAATATATAAATATAATATATAATAATATATAATCATACTATAGAAATGTGATTGATAATATATATATATATAGATATATATATATATATATATATATATAATAATATAATATATATATATAAATATATATTAATTATAGATTATATATATATATAATATTCATGGGGAGATAGAATTCTGATTTCCTTTCTGATTTCTGAAAACAAATAATTTATTAATAGACCATCTTTCTGCAAAGTAGTTATCATCAGCGAGATGAGTCATCCGAACATCCTCACGTACTGCATATATTTACTGTATACTCGTTAAAACTTTGATGTCTCTTTAACTTCTCTTCAGAATCCCAAAAAATTTTGCCGTTTCTTGTGTTTATATGGAAAAAAAAAAAAGACGTAATTCTAAGCGTGATCAACTCATGTTAAACAAATATATATATATATTATATATATATATAATATATATATATAATAATAATATATATATATATATATATAATATATATATATATATAATAATATATATAATATATAATAAGGATATATCATATATATATATATATATATATTAGGTATATATGTTTGCTGCTAAACTTTTCAGTAAAGAAAAATAATAATCCTCATCTGAAGCTATCGAAAAGAATTCATTTAGTAGTTTAATACCCTGGATCTTAATTTCCAACTTTGGATGAAAAAAATCTTAATAAGTTTAAAATATTCGGAATCCACAGATGAGAAATGTGACAGGTGTGAGAGTTTAAGTGCGTATATAGTATATATATATAATATATATATATATAATATTAGTATATAGTATATATAATATATATATATATATATATATATATATATATATATATAGTATATTATATATATATAAATATATATATATATATATAATTATAATATATATATAAACTATCATATATATATATAATATCTATATATAATATGTACTATATTAACCTATGAATTTTGTTCATGAAAAAACCTTTGATTTGACAAACCTTATGTAAAATACTTATATACAAATACCTACCACACTTCAAACACCCCTCCCCATGGGACATACAAGCGCGCGGACACACATACACACACAGACAAAACAAAGAGAAGAAAAAAAAAAGCATTATACGATTCCATAGACTGTATATGAATACAAATTGGCGCCAAAAAATTTGAAAGAAAATTTACATACTCAAATGCATTATTACCGATGCCACCTTTTTACAAGTTAATATTAAAATAATTTTTGATAAAGATAAAGAAACGTGATGATTGTTGAGACTGAGGGTTTTTATATGGTTTTCTTTTAAATACAAGATTGCTTATTTCCGCTTCTTTTTTCAAAATGAGTTATTTTATTAAAGTTGTAATTTATTTATTCAAGCGAAGAGGAACTGCGTGTTGAATATTAAAAGGCTTCTAATTCTCTCCTCCTCCTCTCTCCCTCTCTCTCTCTCTCTCTCTCTCTCTCTCTCTCTTCTCTCTCTCTCTCCTTTCTTTCTTTCTACTTTCTTTCCTTCTTCCTTTCCCCTCTATTTTTTTCTTCTTTTATCTCACCCATTTCTCTTTCTCTTTTTTATCCCTTTCGTTTGTCTCACTCCCTTTCATTCTACCCATCTATTCTATCTTCGCAGTCTTTCACCTTTTTCTTCTCTCTCTCTTCTCTCTCTCTCTCTCTCTCTCTCTCTCTCTCTCTCCTTCTCTCTCCCTCTCTCTCTCTACTCTCTCTCTCTCTCTCTCTCTCTCTCTCCCTCTCTCTCTCTCTTATTTCTTCCTTTTCGTCTCTTTCTTTCCCAATTCTTTTTTATTTCCTTCTCCTTTCTCTCTCTCTCTGGTCTTTCTCGGTTCCACTTCGATATATATATATCATATATATATATATAATATAGTATATATATATACTATACTATACTAACTAACTATATTTATATATATATATATATACTATAAATATATATATATATATTTTTATATATATAATACATATATATATATAAATAATATATATTATATATATATATATATAATATATATATATATATATATATATATATATATATAATATATATATATAGTTATTATATACATATATATGGAGTTCACGGATTCCATGATAAAAGGGGCGTCATTTAGATCGTAATTTCCTTCTACGAGAGCGGAGAGTTCGAAGTCTTCGACCGGGTATCTGAACGGGCACAAAAATTGCTTAGTAATATATTTTTTGTCATTTTAAATTACAGTTTGCGCATAGTTGAATTACACCTAATCCTCAATACCCAACACACCCAGGTTGTGGAGTCGGTTCAAGAAATTTTCCGACTCCGACTCTGACTCCGGACTCCACCCTCTTCAAAATTACCGACTCCGACCCCGACTCCGACCCCACCGCACCGCACCGCTCCGACTCCGACTCCGACTTCCCTTACACAGGACTCCACCCTTTTTAAAATTACCGACTCCGACCCCACCCTTTTGAAAATTACCGGATTCCGAAACCGAACCCAACTCCGACTCCGACTCCACCCCTTTCAAAAATTACCGACTCCGACTCCGACTACTCTCTTCAAAACTACCGACTCCCCGATTCCGCGACTCTGACTCGACTCCGACTCCACAACCCCTCCACACATCACTAAAAAACATAAGCCAGCACATACAACAAACAATCTTCTATAACCATACAAAATCACACGCTCTCTTCATCTTCTATAAGCATTTGAATGTCCGCTCATCTGTATTCGAAACTTCGTCCACCGGTAGTAGTAGTAGTTAGATAGTAGTAGTAGTAGTAGTAGTAGTAGTATTGGACTGCGCTATTGACAGAAGCCAGATTTGTAGCTAAATCTTGTACTTTTAACCATTTTGTTACTTTTTACATTTTGAGCTTTTTAAGTCATTTTCGCACTTCTTCACTAGGTCTAACAATCGCCCAAGTCAGTGTGGTCAGCATCCTCCTTAGTGCAAAGCCCCATACTCTGGGAATGAGTGTTGGCGCGTGTTTAACACTGTTAGTGCGCACGTCAACGACGTAAGATGATGTTTATAAGGTCGCGCGAGATCGTTTTCGAGCTCTGCGGCTTCTGAAAACTAGGCGTTGAAGTCGGAGCGGAGCTCGAGTCCTACGGAGTCGGGGAGTCGTAATTTTTGAAGAGGCGTTGAGCGGAGTTGGAGTCGGACTTAATTTTCAAGGAGATCGAATTTCGAAGTCCATCGGTAATTTCAAGAGGTGGAGTCGGGAGTCGGAAAAAATTTGAGGCCGACCAGCAACCCTGTAATCTGAACCGGCAAAAAATCAAAATACTGTCGCCTTTGACTTGAATTACCTATAACTTCTTAGATTTGACACTTAGATGAGACAAAATATAGTTTTTGAGGTCTGGAGACCATTTTCTGAAGTTTTTGAACCTGAACTTAGTGGATTTACCCCATACAAAAGATTTCTTGATTCCTAGCAGGGTTTTCAATGATCGCAAATATCATTCTGATGATTCAATCGAATTTGTCGGCAGTCTCTTACCCCCAAATCGATATTTAAATCTTTTTCTAAGTCTCTGGCAGGCCTTATTGCATGCAATGCGTTTAGTTGACGCAGAAAACGGGGATAGCCAAATCAGAGAGCAAGTATTTCTTACGTCATTAAGCCCCGCCCCGATTTGTTATTTCCCCCTCATGATTTAATTATTCTAATTCGTATTCCACCAAACTTGCTATCCCAACGAGGTAATGACGTCAGCTAGCCTGAAGCCACGTGTCACGTCGCTAAGCCCCAACGTTACCGGTGCTGAACCCCAACCAAGAGGAAATGGCTATAAGCTAGAAAAATATAAATGTCACAGATTCGAGTTAGGAATCGGAGCTGGTAAGAAGAAAACCGCTAATGCTGAACAAAGTAACAAAAAATGCTAAAAAGTACCAGGTTTAGCAGGACTAAGTTGCCAGAATTAGCTCCATCTAATATGCTCCTTGCACCCGATACTACTCACTGTGACTAGAATTTTCAAATGAGTTGAGCCGATGCAGGGATTGCTGTCAAGCTTTGAAAAGATCTTTGCCGTTATAATTCCACATTTGTTAGGAAAACAAGTAACTTAATTTCCCCTGACCAAAGACCCTAATGTGTAGCAGTTTAATAAACTCCCAAATTCATGATTAGAGGTTCGGTGCGATAAAACTAACTAACTAAACTACTAACTAACTAACTAACAACTAACTAAACTAACTAACTATATATATTATATATATAATAATATATATATAATATATATAATATATAGATATATATTATATATATATATAATATATATATATAATATATATATATATAAATAATTATATATCACTATATATATACTATATATACTATATATATATATATATATATATGATATATAATATATAATATATATATATATATATACTATAAATATATATAATATATATATAAATATATTATATATACTATATATATATATATATATAGATATATATATTATATATATATATATATATATAATATATATATATATATATATATAATATATACCATTATTGTATGTGTGTGTGCATGTGGCAGTGCTGAAAAAGAAGGACAATAAATTGAAATCATACAATGAGATATCAAATTTGATATGACAGGCAAGTTATTTTTAAGTTAAGGCAAACAATTGACCAAAATAATTACCGGTCTAATAATAACGAATATATATATAAAGTATATAAATATATAATATACTAGTTATTATATATATATATATACTATATATATTATACTATATAAGTATATATATATATTAATAATATATATATATATATATAGTATAGTATCATAGTATATATATATATATATATAGTATATATATATATAATATTTGTGTTGTAGATGATATCAGTGACCGTTTTTTGGAGGAGTAAGGAAGGCAGATGCCTCCAGATATAATTGAAACAAGAGCTCTGAGCGATAGAGACAGAAAAATGAAAACAATACCTCCCTTGCGTCACCTTTCTTCGATTACTATACAAACAAGTTAATTTATAGCTTTTAAATTGTATTAACCTTTTAAAAATATTCTCCATTTCACTTCAAAGTCCATTCAGGTTTTAAACATGTTTTCACTGACTTCTGACAGGAGCAAAAAAATGAGGGGAGGCAAGACTTGAAGAGACTCCTTAGGGCGGAGACTTGTACTTTGCCGAAGAAAGGCGAGAGAGCGTTACGATTTAAAAGAAATAACCGCTGCCCAATGAGGCAATGCAGTTTGCCAAAAATTAAAAATGTGTCCCAAAATTTGGAAGAGAAGTATGAACAAATTATTCTTTCTCGTATTAATTAAAATTGAATCATGCATACTGTATATATAGTATTTATATATTGTACATAGCCTTTTTAGAAGACGTTCCCGTAATATAAAATATTGTAATAATTTACACTCAAACACCTCACACACAACACACACACAGACACAGCACACACACACACACACACACTACTATAATTATATATATAAATACTAGAAAAATAATATATATATATATATATATATCATATATAGTATTATATATATATATATATATATATACTATTGTATATATATATATATATACTAGATATATATATTATATAGTATATATAATATAAATATTATATATATATATCATATATATATATATTTATATATATATAAATATCAACTATATATATATATATATATATATATATATAAATATATATACTGATATAATATATATATATATATATATTATATATAATAGATATATATTTAATATTATATATAATATAATATATATATATATATATATAAATAATGATTATATGATATATAATTTTTATTATATACTATATATATATATATATAATATACTACATAATATATACTATATATAATATATACTATATATATATATTATTATATATATTATATACATATATATATGATATATATATAATATATATATATATATATATATACTATATATATATTAAATATATATATATGACATCTTTTCTTTCATATATAAAAAGAGGTTCAATTTTTTCATAAATTTTAAAGAACAATCTTGAGGAAACCGAAATGTTTCCTTTTCTGCAAATCATATTGCTAAATCAGTCAATTGGTTATCATATCATACAGCGGTGTATCATAGCGTGATATTTTTCCATTTTTTATATTATAGAATAGATACTAGAATCTATAACATCGTTGTTTTGTGTTAATAATTTAAATGGCGAATAATCCTAATAAAATTTTTGAGAGATATTTCAAGTAATAATAAATAAATTTTGTCATGATAAAAGTGGGCACTGCCTATTTGCGGATTTTTTTTTTTTTTTTTTTTTTTTTTCTTCATTTCACGTATTATTATTAAAATAGATACGTTTTGTGTAAATAATTATGACAATTTCAAAATATGTAAAGTGAATTTAAAAACACTTAATTTTTAAATCTATATATATTATATATATATATATATATATATACTATATATATATATATAAATATATATATAATATATATATATATTATATATATATAATATAATATATATATATATATATATAATATATATATTTATATATAATATATATATAATATATATATAATATAGTATAAATATATATATATATATATATATATATATATATAATATTTATATATATATATATATATATATATATATATATATTATAATATATATCTTTATTTAAATATACTAATATATATATATATCATCATCTCATCTCTATCTCTGCTCCCCAAAAAAATAGTAGAAGATATTGGACACCTAAATCCGAAAAGAAAGCCCAGGCCTCTACCCCCCTTTATTTACCTTTTAGTGAGAACTCGCCACCAGTCAGAAAAATCCACTCTAGAGCTTTCACGACCATAACAGACCCTCACATATGGGCATCTCATTCAAGCAGTGTAGAGTTCATCACGATGGCACAGGTGGCCACAACCATACCCCTCACACACAAAACCCCGTCATTCACTCCTATTATGCACCTTTCTTCTCGCCTCTGCCAAAACTCACATTCCTTTTCTTCCAGCATCCCTTTACTGACTCAATTTATTTTTCTTGTCTTCCAGCACACTATCACTATACATACGCTTAAACACAAACCGACTATTATCCATCCTTTCCACATTACTAACCCAACTCAATGTATTCTCATTTATTCTCTCACATTTACCCCTTTCTCAACCACACAACTCTCTAATACTTTTATTATTCCTCATTTCATCGATTCTTCTCACACCTAACACGCCCTAAGATTGTCCATCTGAACGCATTGTAAACTTTAGATCTATACCCTTTATTCCAGACCATATCCAGTCTATACATTAACACAGGTAAGAACATTTACTCTCATGAAAGACTCCTAGCGCACTTAAGACCTTAAGTCCCCATTCCAATCCACCAAAGAATTTAATTACACAGCCACCTTCCTTCCATCCACAACTTTCTACTACAGTCTGAATCATCCGTTCCCTTTTTCAGCCAAAACTACTATCCTAAATATTTAAACTCCGACCCTTGTTCCAATCTAACATAACTTCATACCGAGGACTTTTCCTCACTCACAACCAAACCTTACTCTTATCTACGTTTACTTTCGAACCCCTTCTTTTACACACCCAACCAAATCTCTCTTACCAACCTTCTCAAACTCTCTTCAGATTCACCACACAAAACCAAAATCATTCGCATATATAGGTAGGGCACCCTCCACGTCTCTTCCATTCTCCATCATTCTAACACCATCTCCTGCCAACCCCACCTCTAATTCTTTTATAACCTCATCCAATATACAAATTGAATAACCAAGGCAGACATAACACATCCCCTCACTCCGCTAATTAATATGTAAACCGAAATCACTTTTCGACGATCCATTTATTCTTACACACGCTGCACTATCGTCATACAATACTTTGGCATTCCATTCAGAAAAGTCTATCACCAGCACTATATAGCACAACACCTGCGATATAGTCTTCGATTTTAAATGCTACGAAACGCCTGTTGCAAAATCCATAAAACCTAAATACAATTTATTCTTCTTCTATCTCATTTTTTTTCTCAATCATTTTTTCCAATGTAAAGATTTGATAACACATTGCGCGACCATCTGTCCTAAACCACCTCCCTTTGGCGTTTTTCGGTACCAAATCAAATCAGTGCATTACCCACTCGAGAGCACTCTTTCGACCAAAATACCAGCATATATCTTTCGCTTACAACACTCAATAAACTAATTCTCCTAAAATTCCTACAGTGACCCATAGGTGACCATTTTTTTCGAGTCTCTGTTACTGATCTCGAATATAGAAACTATCAAATCCATAAAACACGGGGGACTTTCCTTCTTTACGCGCCACAACGAGCCATCGGAACCATCTCGCCTCCATCCTTGATCAATTTCACCAGTAATTTCATCCATACCTGCAGAGTTTACCATTCTTCAACTTTCTCACAAAAGAACTTCCTATGCTCCCTGTAAGTCCCCATTCCATCCTCCTCCAAACTTTTCAGTTACTCTTTTTATCCTACTTATGCATCTTTTAGTGTTCCTTTTTTCGCTCCTTAATAATTTCAAACCATCTTTCTTTTAGACCTCATACCCTGGCTTTTACGTACATTTACCCATGCTTCTGTTTACGTTTAACCCCTTGCATTCACCTCTTCATTCCACCACTCAACTGTTAATCCATTCTTACTTCCTACTTTAGCACGTCCACATACTTTATTTGCCAACTACTAACGAACCCCTTCCAAAATCATTTGCCTCCAGATTGTTCAGCTTCAATTTGTTCACATTCAACTGATTATTAGCAAGCACTCTTAAAATAGTTATCGCTCTTCATCTTACCTTGTTCACTTAAGCTTCTCACTCTTAATTCTTACCACTTCCTTCCTTATCACCTTCTTTTCCACCCAAAACCACCGTTAACAGTAATATTTACATTAAACAAACATAAATGATCCGATAATCCGTATTCCTAAACCCCTTCACTGTTTTACATCCAACAAATATGCCGTTCAACATCTCCACCAACAAACAATCATATCATACTTTTTCACGTTCGATACCAAACTCTAGTATACTTATGAATTACTCTTGGTATAAAGAAAATCATTACTGTACCACACAGAACCTCTCTCCTCACAAGAAACCTATCACCTTCCTACCATTGCTCATTTTGCTCCGACATCCCAAAAGCCACCGTGTTATAAGATCAAACGTTTTTTTTATCACTTTAATCCAACCATCTTGTATCACCTAACCACAATCCCAATCTGAAGCTCATACTCACACCATCCAAAACATCATTGCAGATTATTCCCAGAAAATCGCAAGCCCTCTTAACATTCTAAATTTTTTGTGGCGTTAGAAGATAGTTCAGTCGGCCTGTTAGGCGTCCGAGTATGTCAGTTCTCAGCGCAAACATGCGTGTTTTGAACCAAAGGAGGCAATTTTCTTTCACCTTCCCACAATAGTTCTTTATTTACTAATACACAAATTTAAATGGCGGTTACTATTACCAGTATTTACTCACTGCGTGAATTAATTGATATTAGTACACTATGATTTACTTCTATTAAACTTACAGAACCGAGGAAGGACAGGTGAAAACCTGTGATATCGCCTTGAAGAGGGCTCGGTCGTTTGAAAAGCTGTTCTTGAATCTAACTTTTTTCTTGGCGTCCTAGAGGCATACCTCAGTCGGTAGAGCGCTAGCCGAGTATGTCGTCTCAGTTCGCAACATGCGTTGCGTTTCGACCCAGAGGAGCACAATTTTTTTACCTTCCCCACAATTAGTTCTTTATTACTCAATATATTTATACTACTATATATATATATATATAATATAATATAATATAAATATAATAGATATATATATTATATGATATATATATATATTAATATATATATATAATTATATAATATATATTATATATGTATTATTAATAATTAATATATATAATAATAGATATATACTATATATATATATAATATAATATATATATATATAATACTACTATATCTATAAATATATATATATATATAATATAATATATATATATTGGAGGAGAGCAGTTAAAAGTACCCTTATATAAGGGAAGGGAGATAAGGGAACTGTAGAAATTATAGCGGAATTAGTTTATTGATTTGTAGGGAAGAATATTCTCAGGTATTTTGCGTTGAAAGGGTGCGTCGATGTGACTGCAACAGCACTGCCCATTGCGTGAAGAACAAAGGTGCGTCAATTTAGATGCTTAGTAGTATGTTGGATCAAATCTTACATACAAATGAAGCAAATGATGAGGAAAAATGAGGCTACGAGAATAACGAATTAATTGTACTTTAGCGTTATGGATTTGCAACAGGGCCGTATAATATGCTATGTTCCCAATAGGAAGCTCTATGCCAGGTGTTAGTCATATATGGTGTTGGTTGTAGGTTTCTGAATGGAATCCAAAAGTATGTTGACACGATAGTAAGCCATGCTGTAAGATATAAATATGTGTCAAAACTGATTGTTTGAAAGTATTAATAGCGGCAGTGAGGCAGGGTTTGCTAAAAGTCTCCTTGGTTAGTCAATTTGTTATATGGATGGGTTAATGAAAGAATTAGAGGTAGGGGCTGCAGGAAATAGTGTTAGAATGATGAGACGAAATGAGATGAGTGAGGGTTGCCTCTACCTATTATAGCGATATTGTGTTTTGGTGGCGAAATCTGAAGAGAGTTTACGAAGGATTGTAATCTCTCTTTGTGGTGT
>JABUQX010090540.1:105000-115000 GCA_015478945.1 Trachelipus rathkii | reverse complement strand
ATCAACAACCATCCAACTTAAAAAAATTGTTTCATACTTCAGATTCTTCTTTAACGCAGGAGCTTCCTTTCTATTCAATATCCCACCTGAAGAGGCCGTTACTATGGCGGCGAAACTAGGTGGAACCTTACAGAATTTTAGATATGTAACAGATATTAATTGTATATATATATTATATATATGCGATATATGATATATGATATATGATATATATATATGATATATATATATATATATATATATAAATATATATATATAAGTATGTATATATATATATATAGAGGTGTGGAATATATATATATATATATATATATATATATGATATATATAATATATATATATAAGGAGTTATATATATATGTATATATATATATATATATATATATACATAAGGTTATAAAAAGGAGAAATAAATTGTGGGAAAACTCCAAATTATATGTAACTACGTTAAAATTAAAATGATTAAAACTATAATAATAAATGGGACAAAACCAGAGACCTTCTTGTGCACAGTACCTTTGTCTAATGAAACAGCAAAGAAGGCACCGAAAAATAAAGCCACAGTAGCATCAGCGAAAAACAAGTTGTTTGTAACATTTTACTTGTTATCGGCGAAGAAATATTTTTGCGATTATTTCAAGATGTTACATAATATAGCATCCAACCTCATTTCACCTTTCTAAATCATATGTTGATTTTTAAGAGGATATAGTAAAAACTTCTTCCAAAGTTTACGTTTATAATTACATGTATTTTTTGGCGTAGCCCACCCCTGGTAAATTTTAAGCATTTATAACATGGCTTAAATCGACATCTACAAGCCTCTGGCGTATAACTAAACTTGATCCGTCCCAAATCACAATGCAGCAGATAAATGCGTCTGTCAAATACCAACTAATTCCACCTGAAATACAGAGAAGGAGTCAAGAATTACATTTTATAGAATAAACCCCGCCGTTTGTCAGGTTTCTGGTTGAGCTTTCAGGAGCGCGTTTTGTGCAGCGTGCACATAATTTAGTAATATTTTTAACAGGTCTAACATCAGGAGGGAGAATCTTAATATATTCATGGAAACTATTACTAGGAACATTAATATAAGAAACAACAGGAGAGGCCCGTGCCTCACCAGACGATCCCTCATACAAAGCTTTTTTAGCTTTACAGATTTTTCTGATATATATAAATCAGTTTTAGTTCATCTTCCTAAGTTGTCTATCTTCTATGGTCTACCTAAATTACATAAGGAAAATATTCCTTTGCGACCTATTATTTCAAATGTTGACAGTTTATCTTACAAACTTGCAAAGTGGATCAACTTACAGCTTCAACCCCTAATTGGAAAAATCTCACGTAGTCATATTAGGAATAGTTATGATTTTGTTTCTTATTTAAATGGTGTTTCTTTTTCTGATAAGCTGATGGTCAGCTTCGATGGGATTCTCTGCTTTTTACCAACTTTTCCGCCGGACACTACCTTTAACTTATGCTTGTAGGAATATGTGTTGTACAATGATGCTTTTGGATGTCTTTTTATCATCTCTAAAAAAAAACCACTTTTTGCTTTTGGACTTAAATCATAACTATATTTTCACTTAACAATAGGTTCTACAAACAGAATTCTGAACTCCCTCATGGGTTCTCCCTTGTCTCTACTAATTCAGTAATATTTATATGATGTTGTTTGAGGATCGCTATATTTTCTCCCATCCCGTCTATTCACGTATCCTTTGGAGAAGGTACGTGGATGACGTTTTTGCTGTTTTGCCCGTACATTGCGATCCACTCGTACTTTTGGATCACTTAAACTCTAAAGTTTCCTCAATAAAATTTACCTTGGAGATGTCTGAAAATGGATGTTTACCTTTTTTGTATATTTTAATTGAAACCAAAAGAGACATGCCTGTTGCCCCTTCCATTTTTAAAAAGAAAACGCATATCAATTCTTATGTGAATTGGTTCTCTGAACATTCGGTTAATATGAAGTTAAATATTGTGTCTTCGCAATTCCTTAGAGCCTATAGACTTTGTAGTTCGAACAAATTAGATACTGAGCTGGCAAACATTAAGGTTATTTTTCGGGATTTATGTTATCCCATGTATATTATTGACAGAGCATTTCTAAAAGCTAAAAGTGCTTTCTATGAGGGATCTTCGGGTGATGGCCTTATATCTTATATCAGTGTTCCCAGTAATAGTTTCCTGAATATGTTAAGATTCTTCCTCCTGATGTCAGACCTGTTAAAAATATTACTAAATTACATGCGCTACTCAGAAACACACGTTTTTCCGCAAACTCTGCTCCGGCTTTGGCCGTGGCGGGAGTTTATTCTATAAAATGTAATTCTTGTCCTTTTCTGTATTTCCGTGAGTCAATTGATATTGACATA
This sequence comes from Trachelipus rathkii, assembly GCA_015478945.1. NCBI lineage: Eukaryota > Metazoa > Arthropoda > Malacostraca > Isopoda > Trachelipodidae > Trachelipus > Trachelipus rathkii. Next base: position 112,613 of record JABUQX010090540.1, on the reverse strand, counting down.
CGCATTTATCAACATTGTTATGATTCAAGGACGGATAATTTATATCGTGCACTTGTGAAGCATAGAAGTCGATTTGACCATGTTATAAATGCTAAATATTTCGAGATTGTTCGTAAATGCAATAATAATTTTAAACGTAAACTTTGAAAGTTTTTTAATATACATCTCTAAAAATCAACATATTAATAGTTTTAAGAAGGTGAAATGAGGTTGGATGCTATTTTATGTAACATCTTGAAAAGTGATAAAAAATGGCTTCTCTTCGCCGATAACAAGTAAATGTTACAACCAACTTATTTTTCACTGACGCTTTACTGTGGCTTTAATTTTTTTGATTTCAGTGCGTCCATCTTTTTCTTTGATTGATTGTCCCTCCCAGATGCAGTGGAAGTTCAAGGTTTTTGGTGCATTGTCTTTAAATAGCTCCTCAATGTACTCAATTCTTTCATCTGTAACCCTCTCCTCTATTTACTACTATTACTAGATATTCGTTATTAGTGAACTCAAGACACTAATTAATTGTATGTACTGTTTTACATAGTCTTGTGATATATATACATATATATTATATATATATATATATATAGATATATATATGTATTATTAATGATATATTGGAGATAGCATATATTATTATTATTAAGGTTATTATTATTATTAATAGTTATTATTATACTGTATATATATATGTATATAGAGATATATATAAGTTATATACATATTACATACATATATATATATATATATATTATATATATATATATTATTACATTATATATATATTGTTATATTGTACATATATTATTATATTATTATTATTATACATATATTACATATATTATTCTTATTATCATTCATAACATTAATTAGCTTTGATTTACTATAAATGCCACTTCGATATATTTTTATTATACATACATATATATACATATATATATTATTGGTTATAATTATTATATATAATTTGATACATATTAATTATATTATAAGAAGAGTATATATATTAAGTTATTATATATATATATATATATTATATATATATATATATATATATATTTATATATATATATATATATACGTATTATCATATATATATATTTTCTACAATAAATAGAATTTATTATAAAAACAGTTTGATACTCTTCTAATGTGCTTAATATATATATATATATATATATATATTATATTATATATATATGGAAAGTATATATATATATATAAGTTATATATATAAGGCGATATATATATATATATATACATATATATATATATATATATATATATATATATATATATATATATATATATATATATATATATATTATATATTAAGCTGGAAAGGTAAAAAGGTCATAACCGACAATTATGTAATTTTACTGTTGAGTGATTTAAAGGAAAAATTATATTTCAATAAGCCTGACTATTTTTTAAATTACTTTTGTAAACTTGCCAACTAGAAATTCATTCTGTAAGCTTTGTTTTGCATTTTTTTACCTTATTCATATTTTTTATATTTTTAAAACAACTGCGGTTTTAAATTAAGCTTAAAAAGATTGTTAGTATAAAAATTATTTAAAATACTTTTTCCTTTCGTGATTGATTTAAGGAGGGTAACTACTCTAGACAATTGCTGCTTAGGTAAATTTTTTTTACCACTCACGGGCAGGGCCCATTTCAAGGAGGGATAAAAAAGAAAAGTAGAGTAAACCCACCCAAGCCCTTGCCCAAGGCAATTTCTTGAATATTGAATACAGCAAGAAAAACAGATGAAGGAAAGGAGTTGCACAAAACAACTGTGGCTGGAAAGAAGGAGGTACCATAACGAATGAGACATGAGTCTCAAATATTCACACAATATTCATGTGAGAGCAAGGCACCTCTATGCTAAGTGGGCGATGCCGTGGTGGAAGAATGTGAAAAGTCAATTCCCTCGAGCACCTGCCGTTGTCATAATACCAATAGAAAAGAGATTGGTCTAAAATGCCATATCGCGGAAAACGAAGGTCAAGTTAGTCAGAAAATAGGGTACAGTCTATAAGACTCTTATTCCTAGCCTCAACTCTATCCAAAAGAAGGCGGGGCCGGAACCACCCAAATGTGAGATCAGTATTCCACTACAGAATGCGAATCAGATATAACTTCTGGAGCACTAAGAGAAAAAAAATTCACGCAACTGAAAAGAATTCCCAATTTTTTTGAGGCTACCTTAGCAACCGATGTGATATGAGGTCTCCAAGACAATTCGTTATTTATGTTCAATCCAAGAATGATTATGTTGTTCACAAGTGAGACGTTAGAGCTGTCGAATGTGAAGGGAAAGCTAAGAGGTGTTTTAGAGAGGGAAATGTGAAGAAGTTGAGTTTTTGAAGAGTTGAATTTCACAAGATTGCTGTTTCCCCACTGTGAAATCCCGACCAAATCTTCAAAAATTGAATCGGAAAGTTACAGACGAGAGGCAACTCTATATGTAAAATAGGGTGCAGATTTGAAATGAGTGGAAGAATGGAGAGTTGAGTTATCGACAAAAAAAATGAACAAAGTTAGAATTTCAGCTAAAAAGATCGGTGATGAAAAGTAGGAATAAAGCTGGAGATAGAACAGAACTTTCAGGAACACCACAATTTGCTCCACAATTGAATCCATTAACAAAAGCTAAAATGGAGCGATCTAAAAGAAAACTAAACAAATGCAAAAAAAGAGGAGAAAATCCAAAAGAAGGTAGCTTATAGAGTAGCGACGAGTGCCATAAATGGTCAAAAGCCTTCAATATGTCAAGCTCCACCATACAAGACTCCTCATAGTCCCTAAGAGCAGAAAGGAAAGTGAGATTGGAAAGTATGTCACCTGTTGACCTCGAGCGTAGAAAGCCATACTAATGAGAAGAAGGAAATGAAATTCCAGATGATCCAGGAAATAAGAGCTAAGTAGAATTTCAAAGATTTAAGACAGAATACAAGTTAGAGCTATAGGACGATAGTTAGAAGGATCAGATCGGCTAACCTTTTTCAGGATCGGTTGAGTAAAGCTCGCTTCGAGCACTGAGAAACAGTATTAGTATTAAGGCATATAGAGTAGAGTTGAACGAGGACAGGTGGCAACTCAAAAGAACTCTCTCTCAAAATAAGTGGAGCAATATCATCCAGGCCACTAGCCCTTCTGACGTTCATAGAACTCATGATCCCATGCACCCGATCAAGAGTAATGACATGTAGAGACATGGAACACCTGAGAAGGTAAGAAGTAGGATGAGGGGTGCCGAAATCGTCCAGGGTGAAAATTAGGGAAAAAAAGGAGTCCAAAGAGATTAGACTTTTCAGAAGAAACGTTAGCAACAGATTCATCAATACGGATATGAGGGAGACAGGCAGATTTACAGAAGTTATTGGAGATAGTTATTGGCAAGAGGCCAGAAATTTTTATCAGTGGGAGAACCTTTTAATGTAAGCACGCTTGGCCTATCGAATAATATCCGTACAATGATTCCAGGGACATAATGAAAATTAATTAGAACGATAGGAGGAAGAGAGCTTTTCCCAAGTCCTATACGCATTGTCATGCTCTTGGATGACACGAGAACAAGTGTCATCGAACCATGGATTTTGACGAGAAAATGATTTAATTGAAGATGGAATGAACCTACTTATGATCCAGACAAGAGATCGAACCCTGACTTTATGCCTCACGGCTCAGTCATTTTATCGTTCTACAAAGGAAGAAGTCTCAAAAATTCACTCACCAGTAAAATTTTAAAACAGAAAACAGATTATCTGAAAGGTATAAAATATAAGGCTTCTATCCCACAAACCAGGCAACTCCAAAATGTGTTTTATGTATAGGGTGTATTAAGGTAAATTTCTACTTAACTGATTTTGTGGGTTAGAAGACTAATGTTTTTGCAGTTTATTTATTTCCTTATCAAAAGAAATAATGGACCTTAATAATTATGGCTAGTTGCTTCTCTTTTAATTCAAGCAATATTTTATTATTTTCCATAACTCACGGATCGAAGGGTAGGAAAGGCGGAGTTTCCCATAGAAAAATTGTCGAGTATCCCTCCAATTAAGTTTAAAAATAATTAAAATGAAAATATCAAGGGGCTCACGGGATCCCAATATGAATCCTTTTTGAGGTAAATTAATACCAATTCTCTTACACACAAGAAATCAAAAAAGAATAAAAAGAAAATGTATTGAAAAAAATATATATATATTGAAAAAGAATGTAATATAATTATATTTTTTTTGTCGCTTTTTCGTGAGTTCGAAATGGCGAGCGAGGAAGGCTCGCATGTGAACCTCATCAAAGGCTGCCTGTGATGGCCTTATTGCATGTCTTTCAATTATTCATTATTAATTGATGTTTTCTCACCAGATACGAGAGATGTAATTTACTATTTGACTGTAGGAAATATAGGAAAATTTGCTACAATTTATGTACCGAATGCGAGTGCTATTTTTGTTCGGAAATGAAGCTTTTACAACACACACATACATACACAAACACACACACATACACACTCACACACACACACACACATATATATATATATATATATATATATATATATATATATATATATATATATATATATATATATATATATATATATATATATATATATATATATATATATATATATACGCACACACATACACACACATATACACACACATACACACACACATATACACACACATACATAAAACATACACACACATATATATATATATATATATATATATATATATATATATAACACACATATATATATATATATATATATATATATATATATATATATATATGCGTGTGTGTGTGTGTGTGTAAATAATAGCTTGAATTTAAAATAAACTTTGAAATTAATTATTTATTGATAAAATGCCTATTATCTTAACACTCCCTTTTTAAAATATATATGAAGTTATTTCTATTTAAAAAGTTAATTAAATAGCATTTAATCAAACAAGTGAATTGGTAAAGCCGGAAGGTTTTCTATTCCTTAAAAGTTAAAAGCAATGGCATAAACCATTGTATATTCTTACACTGCCAGTGTAAATTGGTTTTATTTCATTTGAAATAATATATTGAAACATAATTACACTATGTCGAATGTATTCAAGTTAAATGAATATATTGATCATAATAACATAATTAGTAATACTTCTGCCAAACACTACCACAACTAGTTCGATTATCCAACTGTTATCAATACTGCCACTAGTACTGCAATTACTACTACTACTATAACTACTACTACTACTACTACTACTACTACTACTACTACTACTACTACTACTACTACTACTACTACTACTAATAATAATAATAATAATAATAATAATAATAATAATAATAATAATAATAATAATAATAATAATAATAATAATAAATAATAATAATAATAATAATAATAATAATAATAATAATAATAATAATAATAATAATAATAATAATAATAATAATATTTTGAAAAATTATTTCAAATTTAATGAAAATAATTCTACGGAGATTTGAACAAAAAATTCAAATTGTTATTAACTTTTGTTTTCTATCTAATAACTTTATTTTAATTTTTCCGTTTCCGTTAGTATATATATATATATATATATATATATATATATATATATATATATATATATATATATATATATATATATATATATATATATATATATATATAAATATCAGGTGTAGTAGCATCACTATTTTCCAAAATGTGACATTGCTTCTATAATGTTTTAATGATACTAATAAACCAGGAGTTCCTAACAACGGCCCGCGGTCCTCGGGTTCGCCAATCCGGCCCGCAGTGGAATACACTGGTTTTATCTTTAAGACACTTTTAATCAAATTAAACACTCACAGTTAAGCACATTGTATTTTAACCATAGTTGCAAAACACACTAGTGGCACTCTATTTCGCTCTTCAGATGGCACTTGTTGCTCAGAATTTAAACTTAGGTATGATGACCTACCTTGGTCTTGGCACTTGGAACTTAGCGGAGGAGTCACTGTGGCCCTTAAGCTAAAAAGAGTTTGGAGACTCCTGATTTAAACCAATAAGTGACGATTTCAAGTTCTCTATCGGTTATAATTGCTGCTACTAGTGTTTTCGCTATTATTATTATTATTATTATTATTATTATTATTATTATTATTATTATTATGTGTATTATTATTATTATTATTATGTGTGTGTGTGTGTGTGTGTGTGTGATAATTATTTTTATTATTATTATTATTATTATTATTATTATTATTATTATTATTATTATTATTATTATTATTATTATTATTATTATTATTATTATTATTATTATTATCATTATTATCATTATTTAATATTGTTGGTTTTATGTGTGTGTGTGTGTGTATTATTATTATTATTATTATTATTATTATTATTATTATTATTATTATTATTATTTTTGTATTATTTTTATTCTTATTGAAGCATTTTGATTTTTTGTCACACACATGTGTGAATTTTTATTTTACTTTATTAATTTTTTCTTGTTGTTCTTGTTGTAAGCATACTTAGCTTGCAAACACTACTACAACAATTACTTCGATTATCTAACTACTATCAATACTGCCACTACTACTACAATTACTACTACTACAATAACTACAACTATTGCTACTACTACTACTACTACTACTACTATATTACTACTTGTAGTAGTAGTAGTAATGTACTACTACTTATACTAATAATAATAATAATAAGAATAATAATAACAGAAACAATAATAATAATAATAATAATAACAATAATAATAATAATAATAATAATAATAATAATAATAATAATAATAATAATAATAATAATAATAATAATAATAATAATAATAATAATAATAATAATAATAATAATAATAATAATAATAATATTACGACACTACTACTACTACTACTACTACTACTACTAATAATAATAATAATAATAATAATAATAATAATAATAATAATAATAATAATAATAATAATAATAATAATAATAATAATAATAATAATGATAATAATAATAATAATTACTATCAAAGCAGTAGAGAGTACTGCTTTGAACGTTTTTATTTTTTTCATTTTTTCCCTTCAGCATTCTGATTATTTAGAAAAGTTTCCGCTACATTTCCTCTTATTTTTCAACCGAAAATGACACATAAATTTGAAATTATAATTGATTACCTTAAGATAACAAACAGACGAACGCATTACAGTACTTCCGATTCTTATCTTCTCTCTCTCTCTCTCTCTCTCTCTCTCTCTCTCTCTCTCTCTCTCTCTCTCTCTCTCTCTCTCTCTTTTTTTCTTTCTCTCTCTCTCTCTCTCTCTCTCTCCTCTCTCTCTCTCTCTCTCTCTCTCTCTCTCTCTCTCTCTCTCTCTCTCTCTCTCTCTCTCTCTCTCTCTCTCTCTCTCTCTCATACACATACACATATACACACGAACACACACACCCATATATATATATATATATATATATATATATATATATATATATATATATATATATATATATATATATATATATATATATATATATATATATATATATATATATATATATATATATATACAGGAAACCTCAGAAAAAAAAATGTAATTTGCTCCGA
>JABUQX010090540.1:95000-97500 GCA_015478945.1 Trachelipus rathkii | reverse complement strand
AACGAGAGTATTTAGTGTAACCTCATTGCTGCCCAAGCAGAAAATTAATCATTTTCAAATCCACACAAATTAACCATCCATGAAGATGGTATTGCAATCTATCCAGAATTTTCTTGATGCTGGCATACTCTTCTTTCATTTGTAACAGTGTCCTATTGGGATTGAACCATATATATTTCTGTTGTGCAGTAATACACATTTCAAACTTCTTTTACTACTATCAATAAAAAGTCTCCATTCACTTGAATCATATGCGAGCAGTCCCATATTGAGAAGAATCTCTTCAACATCATTACATTAAAAAAAGTTGACCATCTGAAAGGAAGTACTTTCGCAGTGCTGCTTTTCTGTTACGATAAAAGGAGACAGTAATACCAGGTCTGAGTATTCCTTTTCTCTTTCAGCCTGGAAGCCAACAATTCAGCAGACTGCTTTGGCAAATACAAATCTCTTACCAGATCATTCAATTCAGGCTGACTAAACATAGCAATTGTATCAGAATCTGCAACAGATGGCGTATATTCGGTCAGAGCATCATCCTCATCATCTGTAGAAGAAGGTAAACTGATATTTTCAACATCAATCTCCGGTAGCTTAGTAAATACAGGCACAGGTATTTTCTCACAGTGTTCAACTGGTCGTCTGGGAGATGGGATATTTGGGTATTAATGTAAGTGGTGTTTGTCTTATTGAAACCTTTTACATTGACAAGGCAGAAGTAGCAGTCATCCAAAGGTTTGTTGGTTCTCTTCAAACCATTGGCACACCAAATCTCAGCTTAACATTCTTTCCCTTAGACCATGATGGCAAAAGTTTCAACACACACGTTTTTACTTTGTGAGAACTAATATTTGTTTGGTCTCCCAGTCCTCTTTAAAGTAGGCAAAGATACACCCTCTTGACAAGGTATTAATGTTACTTGATCCTGCAAAGAGTGAAGCTCCCACAGATGTAGCAGAGGATATCTGTGTCATTACCGCATCTCCTTTTTTCGGATGTTGTAGCCATTGTTAGATCACAACCTGGAAATAAAAAATTTTACATAAATTGTGATATGTACATAAAATGATTGTAACATATAATGATGTAATAAATTGTGAAATGTACAAAAATTGATATTAAACACTATTGTCCAAATACAACACCATCTTTATCATTAAAACAGTCACTGACTCGCAACAACTTGCAATCATCAGTGACAAAGTGTTGATTTCGGGTAAAATCCATAAAAATGGAGGTTTGCCGATTTCATAGAAATGGGATTTGATAGAGCAAATCTGAAATCAGATTTGGAATCAGCATACTCGAATTAGTATAAAATAGCTGGAAAAGTCCATGCCAAAAAAAATTTTTTTTTTTGCTAGACCAGTGTAATAAAAAGAGAGAGAAGAGAGAGAGAGAGAGAGAGAGAGAGAGAGAGAGAGAGAGAGAGAGAGAGAGAGAGAGTTTTATTATAATAAGAGAAATTTTAAAAGATAACTTCCTGACAACCCCTAGATTGCGGTTGTGAAGACCAATGACAACCCGCGGTTGTGGTTGTTAAAAATATGTTGCGGTAGCAGTTTCAGTTTGCAGTTATTCGATCACCACTTAATATATATATATATATATATATATATATATATATATATATATATATATATATATATATATATATATATATACTGCTATACTCTTGCTGCTTATATATATATATATATCTTTATAATATATATATATGTATATAACATATATATATATATAATATATATATGTATATATATATATATATATTTATTATATATATTATATATATATATATATATATATATATATATATATATATATATATATATATATATATATATATATATATATATATATATATATATATATATATATATATATATATATATATATATATATATATTTATATATTTTTTTTTTCTGAGTTTTAGTTTATAAATAAATAAAGAGACCCAGAATACAAAGTTCATTTTATTACTGGCCGACGTTTCGGAAATACCCCTTTCCATTCCATTAAATAATTAAATAAATTTTATAAGGGAAAAAGAAGCAAAACAAGAAGAAAAAATATATTATTATAGCGTATAAAAAGAATTTTTTTTAATTTTCACTAAAATATTGGCATGCTAACACTCCTTTCAGCTTCTTGTTTATCTTTCTTGCCATTTGCTGTATCCTAGGCCCGATAACTTATAGAATTTTGTCATGTGCAGCTTGGGTTAATTTTAATACCATGGGCAATTTATTATTCGTTTTTCTATAATAATAAATCAGAATGTTTACAGTTGTTAATAGAAGAAATAAGAACCATGCATAGTTGAACGTTTTTCTTTAAGTGTTTTTTAAAAGTTTCGGCCCCTTATTTAAGAAAAGACAGATATGTTGGAGAGGAGAGGGTAAACGTAGGGCAACAAGGAGGATTTCTGTCTTTGAGGGCAAGAGCTATGAGACGATATGGAAGTTAGAAATGCTTTCAGTAGAAAGCCGATTTCTT
>JABUQX010090540.1:85000-90000 GCA_015478945.1 Trachelipus rathkii | reverse complement strand
CTTAACTTCTCACTCTTAATTCTTCCCACTTTCTTCCTTATTACCTTCCTCTCCATTCATAAAACAACGTAATGATTCGTTAATCTCATCCCTAACCTCTTCACTGATTTAACACCCAACACATACTTTAACATCTTCTTCACCAACACAAAATCAATCATACTTTTCACTTAGATACCACCTCTAACTACATCAGCTCTATCATACTTAAAATACACTTATGTTTAAAGAAAATATTACTCACACATACCTCTCTCCTCACAGAAATCAATCACCTTCCTACCATTCTCATTTTCTCACCAACACCCCAGAGTCACCTGTTAGACCATCCCTTTTTCGATCACCAATCCAGCCATTTAGGTCACCCAACAGAATCAATCTGAAACTCCTACTAACCCCATCCAAAACATCATTCCGATTATCCCAGAAAATTGCACTCTCTTCAACGTTTCCCTCGTGTCACAACCACATATACCTTGACATTTTCAAACTTAAATAGTTGTTCAAACAGTAGTTGATAAATTTGCGTTGAACCCAAGTAAATTACTTTTTTAATAATATCAATTTTTCAACTGCTCTATATTGCGAATTTTCCATCATTGCATATTGTATTTGATATTCTATTGTTTTAATAAAATAATTTTTTTTAAATATTAATCATTTAATTAACCATACAAATGTTTCTAGTTTTATGTCTTCTTTTTCTTTTATATATATATATATATTTATTTAAATATATATATTTTTATATCTTATATGTTTTTTTTTTTTTATATATATATATATATATATATATATATATATATATATATATATACTCTATATATATATATATATATATATATATATATATATATATATATATATATATAAAATTTTAAGCCCCCCTTAGCTTGGAAGCTGGCGACCCCATATATATATATATATGTATATATATATATATATATATATATATATATATATATATATATATATATATATATATATATATATATATATAACATATTTGCTATATATACTCTTTTATATATATACTCTATATATATATATATATATATATATATATATCCAAATGACCACAAACCCATTTATCAGTATCCAGTTAGGTGAATGGGATTTTTAATATTTTTTGTTTGATTACATTGAATTTCTCTATTGATACAATTATCATTTTATAATTTTTAGATTTAACGGTAGTTCTTAATCTTTTGGTGGTGCTAAATATTCTGATTTAATAACATTTATTTTTCTATTTATTTATCTTTATCCGGTCTAGAAATAAACTGATATTTGCATGAAGCATATTTGAAATATTAAAAAATAAAATTTCAAAAGTTTTCAATAGTTCCTAATAAAACCATTCGTGCAGCAGCTGATACCTTTGAGGAGGTAGAAATGCTTGGCAAAGCTCATATAAAATTGGAAGCTGATATAAAATTTCTTTATTATTTATTATTATTATTATTATTATTATTATTATTATTATTATTATTATTATTATTATTATTATTATTATTATTATTATTATTATTATTATTATTATTATTATATTATTATTATTATTATTATTATTGTGTGTGTATTATTATTATTATTATTATTATTTCACACAAATTTCACTATATTATAGTATTGATCATGAGGCTGTGCAGTCATAGCCACTCATTTGTCACTGATATATATATATGTATATATGCTTTAATATATATATATATATATATAATATATATATATATATATATATATATATATATATATATATATATAATATATATATATATATATATATATTTTTTCTTAAATATCTTCTTCTTCTTTTCTTAATAACTATATATATATGCCTATGTATATATATATATATACTCTATCTTACTATATAATATATAATATATAATATATGTATATATATATATATATGTATATATATATATATATATATATATATACTATATATATATATATATATATATATATATATATATATATATATATATATCTTTAAAGATAATAAAGAGTCATTTTTAAATAGGCCTACAAGACGTTACATATAAAAGGGTTAAGTTAGAGGCCTATGTATTTTTTCTGTTCGGTATGTTACTGAGTCATGCTCAAAAATACCCTTGGCTGTCCTCTGGGCATCACAAGTTCTGATGAACATGTGTTTTTCCATCGCTGTAAAGTTGCTTTCAGTATGAAATACTTGCTCAAAGGACATTTGCTGAAGGCTATGGAAAGGTATTAAAACTCTCCCCACATTGACGTAATCCACAAATTCACACACACACACACACACACACACACACACACATACATACACACACACCTACACACATAAACACACGCGCGCGCGCTCGCTCGTTCGCGTATATATATATATATATATATATATATATATATATATATATATATATATATATATATATATATATATATATATATATATATATTTTTTGCGCGCGCGCTCTCTCTTTTGTGTATATATATATATATATATATATATATATATATAATACTGTTATGTTATAATATTTTTTTCACTATTGTTAGGAAACGTTAGGAATAAATTTCAATGGTAAAACAACGCTTATAAATAATATAGCCTAAATATATATATAAAAAAATTATCAATATAATCTATTGCTAAAGAACATAAAATTTGAAAAAGCGTTACCATAATCGAATCGAAGATTCCTTTGAGTAAGTGGGAGAAAATAGGGGATGTGGTCAATTGGATGGAAGAAAATGGGTTTTTGGAGGTATTTAAAATTAAATAATACCCCTCGTCTAACCTATCTCTTTTCAATGAATACAAAACAAATAGAATACAGAATCCCCCCCCCCCGCCAGTGGGTTCTTCATACTACCTCCCCTCCCAGCCCTATGTAATTAAATTTCTTAAGAGCTGTAGGAAGATACTTTGGAAATTAATTATATATTTTTTGTATTTATAAATTTAAAAGCAATATTTACCATTGGAATTTATTCTTAACATCATTTTCTAATTTAGTGAATAAACATTACAAAAACAAAAAATAAACCATTCCTATAACATAACAGGGTAAATATATATATATATATATATATATATATATATATATATTATATATATATATATATATATATATATATATATATATATATATATTATATATATATATATATATATATATATATATATATATATATATATATATAATAGTGATACTTGTGATAATGTGATAATGTTAATAATAAGTGAATAGTGGTGAATAATTTAAGATATATATTAATAATAATAGTGATACTTGTGATATTGTGATAATGTTAATAATAAGTGAATAGTGGTGAATAATTAATTTAAGATATGGTGAAATATAGTCGATAGCATAACAATATTATCATTAAAAGTGTATAGCATAATAATATTAATATTGAAATATAGTAAATAGTAGTGATTAATGATTTGTTTATATGTATGATTATAATACGAATATGTATATATATATGTATTTTTATGTGTGTATGTGTATATATATATATATATATATATATATATATATATATATATATATATATATATATATATATATATATATATATATATATATATATATATATATATATATATATATATATATATATATATATATACTATATTATATCTTTATATATATAATGTATATATTTTTTTAGTATTTCATATTTATTTATATAAAAAGCGCCCAGTAGCTCAGTGTTAGAGCACTCGCCAAACCAGAAGTGAAAGGGGTCCCAGGTTCATAACTAGTCAGGTGGGAGAATGTGAGGCTATTCTCTGCAGGCTTTGCTCCGTCCTGCTCGGACGTTAATCAGTACACCCCCTCCTAGATTGGGGCTCTGCCCGTGAGTGAGCGGTGGTGTTTATCTCTGTAAAAATATATATATATATATATATATATGTATATATATATATATATATATATATATATATATATATATACTACTCTATATATATATATATATATATATATATATATATATATATATATATATATATATATATATATATATGACTATAATTTTCATGGTGCAGATAAATAAGTGTTTTTAGCTTTCCTGTATATACTAGTAATTAATTAAGATGTGAACGAGAAAGATGGGAAAAATCAAAATAAAAATTAATTATTAAAGTAAGCCAAAACGTTGATTTTTCATGAAAAAAAAAACGAATTTTAGTGCTACTGGGTGAAAGAATTCAAGGTAGGGTAAAAAATAATTAATGTTTTGAGCTTTGTTTTCATATATAGATTTTGTGTATAAGTAACAAAACATATCATAACCCTGAACTTAGAGGCAGTAAAAACGCAACTAACCTATATGGATCGACGATGCGGTAGGCACAACCTAACCTATGTTGATCAACGATGCAGTAAAATTAGATCTACCCTAAATGAATCAACTTTGTCGTAACACTGTTTCTCTTTATTTCGGGTAAGATTTTACTTAGAAAATATCCGTAGACGTCGCTTTGTCTCGAGCTCTGCCAAACGTAAGATTCGTAAAAAGTATGATATTATTAAATAATCCCTTTTTTTTGGCCTAAACTATTGTAACTTTATTCACACTGATATTAATTGTTAGTATCATATAATAACAATATATATATAAAAAAAAAAAAAAAATATTTATCTGCACCATTTATCTTATATATATATATATATATATATATATATATATATATATATATATATATATATATATATATATATATATATATATATATATATATATATATAAATAAAAATAACAATATAATATATATGCTCTTCTTCTTCATTACATTCTTTTAGCATGTAATATATATATATATATATATATATATATATATATATATATATGAAGGTAACTGAAGCATTTAATACTATAAGAGTGATAAAAGAAAACTTGACAATGATTTCTTATATTCGAGGCCAGTGGGCCTATCGTACTCGCTCGATAGGCCTAAGCGATTAAGGATAAAAAGAACATTGAACGGACGGGCT
>JABUQX010090540.1:72500-80000 GCA_015478945.1 Trachelipus rathkii | reverse complement strand
TCAAAACTGGCCAGATCCTATAATACAATAGGACAAATGTTCGTGTGCCATGCATTCACTTACCATCACAAATTAATATATATGATTTTTAATGATTAACGATCTACCAAAAAAAAAAAATATTTTTAAAATTCAAAACTGGCCGGATCCTATAATACAACAGGTCCTATGTAAGTATAAACTAGATCTAAATTAACTCATCACTTAAAATTTACTCTTTGTACACAATTTGGCAATTATACGATTAGTTTGCAATGTGTTTATAATTATCGGAAAAACACAGGTAGTCCACATTCAGCATTAATGGATTCATTAGTCACATGAGTGTGGAAATTCAATGCCAGTGTCTTAATTTGAGTTTTGGTGCCTGAAGAATGGAAAGACATGAAACAAGAAAAGAAGTGCTTAAGATGTCTCCCAGAAACCAGTGGTTGGTTGATTGTGGGTCAACCAATTCACAGTGTATCGGAAACTCCAGTTCTTTACCCTTTGCAGCATTTTTCCATGTATTCCTTTCGGAGGCGACTCTGTGATGGTGCGGACTGTCATAGCTTTGGGAGTGTACACGGAGTTGCTAAATATTGAACAAGGAAACCTTAACATCAAAATGGTAAAAAAAATATTGGTCAGAATTTAATGCCTTTTACCATTTTCATTAGTGACAATTTTTAATTACTCCATGACAATGCCATGCTGCACACTGCCACCGTCGTTCACCTGTACTTTGAAGAGGTATGAATTCACATCCTGCCGGTACCTACGAGAAGCCCAGACTTCAATTACATAGAACATGTTTGGGATATGTAGGGAGGCGTGTTAGAGATCGGTTACATGTTCAGTCGACAATCATGATGCTGGCGGTCACTTTGATGGAGGAGTGGGACAATAGTAATGTTTTAGTATTTGAAAATTAAATCCAAATTATAAATGAAAGGAAAATTACTACTTTGAAAATTCAAGTAGAAATAACAAAATTTTCCATCCATCTTTAAGTGAAATTAAGAATAATGAGAGTTTTGTAAAATGCCATATGTGAAGCAAGAAAAACTAACAATTAGTTCTTTTGATTAAATTTTGGATTTGGAATTTGGCGCAGTCAGGTCAAATGAAGATTTTCTTCGCAGTTCTAGGGTGACAGGGCTAGCAACTAGGCCTTTTACTTTTTTGCTTGAAAAATTCCAGGACCAGCATTCAAAACTTGTACTTCTGAAACATTGTCTCTTGGCAAAATCTGGGAAATTCGTGCTAAAACTGGGTGAGCATTTCTTATCGAGTGTAAGCACAAATGACAAAAGCGATAAGGGTCTAAACAATAGCTGCCCTTAATTATTAGTTATTCGATTTCACTTTGCTAAATATTTTTATACTATGGTATCTGTATTGTTTTAGTACAGTATACATATTTATACTATGGTATAAGCTAGGCTTAGTAAGGCTATGACGCTGGTTTTTTGGTTATTTGTCTATTTTTGGCGCAATTTTGTGCTTAATTACCGTATATCTTCATTCATCGTATATATTTGTGAGTGGTTTTGATAAATTAGGAAAAAGTTAACTTAAAAAAGGGTTATAAACATCTTAATTTCTGTTAATTAATAAATTATCATTTATTCATACAGTATATTGGATAGGCTAGTCATTCTATAAAATGTCAAGGAAATTGTTTCTTGAAATGACCAGGCAGGGAAGAGATAAACGAATTAAAAGGGAAATCGGAGCTGACGATATTCGTGATTTATCATGTGAGCCTACAAAATTCATGCATTTACCAGTTCAGAATGTAATTTCCAAAGATTTAGATGATTATAATCGAATTGCTAATTACGAGAGAGTAGAAAGAGAATATACATATAAGGATACAAATATTGGCCTAAATCCCCCAACTGTAAAAGCACAAGAGACCTCTGAGTTTACTACTGTGGATCAAGTTATGAACATTGTGCCTTATGTTTATGAACCAAATTCTGATGATGACTGTGAGACAGCTCTGTCTGTTCATGACGCTGTTACAGATAGTTGGAGAAATACAGACAGGGAATCCATTGCCATATGTGAAAATGAAAATATTACTGAGAGTCTTAGAAATTGGGCAATTAGAAACCGTCTATCTCATGTGGCTTTAACAGAGATATTAGTTATTCTTAGGTCACATAAGTGTTTTGTTTTACCTTCTGATGCTAGAACTTTATTAAAAACTCCTGTTGATGTTGCTGTTCGAAGTGTTGAACCAGGACAGTATTCACATATTGGGTTAGAGTTTAATTTGAGGAAATTGTCTGAAAAAATTTCGGGCAATATAAATTCAGTTGAATTGTTGATTGGTATTGATGGAATACCATTATTTAAGAGTAGTTCCTATGAGTTTTGGCCTATTTTAGGTTCTGTTTATAATATTCCATCAATTCAATCAATTGTTTTTCCTATTGGTATTTATTGTGGAAAAGGTAAGCCTTATGACTGTTCTTCCTATCTCAAAGACTTTATAATGGAGGTAATTTCACTTGCTAATAATGGTTTGTGTATAAGTGGAAGAAAAATTAAAGTTTCCATTAAAGGTTTTATTTGTGATGCTCCAGCTAAAGCTTACATCTTAGGAATTAAAGGCCATACTGGTTATTCTTCTTGTACCAAATGTAAGCAGTCAGGAGTTTTTCTGCATAACCGAATGAGTTTCCCTCAGTTTGATGGATGTCTTAGAACTCACGAGGGTTTTTTATTACAGGAAGATGAAGATTTTCATAATTCTGATTCACCATTAACAGATATTCCTGGCTTGAATTTTATTACATGTTTTCCACTTGATTACATGCATCTTGTATGTCTTGGTGTGATGCGTACCCTTCTTTATTTGTGGTTATCGGGGCCAGTCCCATTAAAATTTCCCCATCGTGTTGTAGATTCTATTTCAAGTGAGCTTATTTCTCTTAGTGGTCATGTACCAATTGAATTCTGTAGGAAACCTCGTAGCTTAAGTGACATAAAAAGGTGGAAAGCCACGGAATTCCGTCTATTTCTACTGTATACTGGCCCAGTAGTTCTTTATGATA
This sequence comes from Trachelipus rathkii, assembly GCA_015478945.1. NCBI lineage: Eukaryota > Metazoa > Arthropoda > Malacostraca > Isopoda > Trachelipodidae > Trachelipus > Trachelipus rathkii. The sequence goes on along the minus strand of JABUQX010090540.1, from coordinate 76,953 downwards.
CCCTTAAATCAGATTATCCCTTTATTTACAAGAATTTTTTGAGTCTTTCCATTTCTATGACTATTCTTTTAAGTCCGAAATACTGTCTTGAGTATCATCAGTATTCTAAAAAACTGTTAGAACATTTTGTCAAAACTTTTGGTAATTTATATGGGCAACACTATTTGACTCATAATTTTCATGGCCTCACACATATTGCAGATGATATTTTAAATTTTGGCTCCCTGGAAAACTGTAGTGCATTTTGTTTTGAAAATTTTCTTCAGTTTTTCAAAAAACATATCAAGAAAGGTGAAAAGCCCCTTCAACAAATAATTAAAAGACTTGGTGAAATTACCAAGTCAGATTTGTGGTTCTCTGGGCACCTTTCTTCACTTGACATCAGTTTTCCTCATTTTTCAAAACCTTATTCATGTGAATCAGTACTTCTGGATGGCTGTGATGTTTTGCAACAATATAAGTCTGTTAGGTTCCCATCTTTTGAAATTACTCTTTCAAGCCCTAATTCTTGTTGCTCCTTGAAGGATGGTAGCATTGTTCTGGTGTCAAATATTATTTTTTCTAATCATTCTCAGAGCATGGTTATAATTTATCGACAGTTCTTGAAAAAAGAGAATTTTTTTGACAATCCTTTTATTGAAAGTTCAAATCTTGGCATTTACATTGTCAGTAAATTATCAACACAACATGAACAAGAGGAAGTTACAAATATTGTTGGAAAAATTGTCCTACTTCCCTTCCAAAACCGCTATGTTGCATTTCCTCTTGTACACACTCATTAAGTTTTGTCTAATTCTCAGAGTTGCAGATCTGGTATATTTTTTAACCTGGCCACAATACAATTTTGGCTCCATTTGCTTTTACTTTGACATTTAAAATTATGTGGCTCTAGTTCTGCTTAAAAAATTGAATCAGCATTACAAATTAAAAGAATGTTATTTTTATTTGAATCACAATCAAAATTAGAAATTATTTTGGCATATGATGCATAGGAATTTTTTAGAATTTGCATAAATTTTTTTTCTCTATTAGAATTGGAAATTATTTTTCTATTACCCCATCATTATTATTTGTTTCCAGCTACACCCAACTTTAAACCTTTTTATTTTATAGTAACTTTTTTTCTGGTTCACTCTCCACTATAAATTATTTTGACAAGCTCTGACTTTGCAGACCTTCTAATTTTTCCACTTCACAAATAACTCATGCCACAACTTTAATTGTTCTGCAACCTGATGAACATTCAAACAAAAAATATAAAAAAAAAAAAAATAAAAAATATATATATATATATATATATATATATATATATATATATATATATATATATATATATATATATATTGTATATATATATATATATATATATATATATATATATATATATATATTTTAATACAAAGTTTACTGTATATTTTGAAGTAATTTATCTTGACACTGGAAATAATTTCATACTCACTTCATGAATTTACATTATCAGGTAATACTGTATTTAAAGTATATATCTTATTAGTATTATTTGCATTATATATATATATATATATATATATATATATATATATATATATATATATATATATATATATATATATATATATATATATATATAGTGTTTCTTTCACACATACCTCCGGGGGGGTTTGCGTGCCCCCCGGAGAAAATCGAGATGAATTAATTTTTGCCGTAAATTACAAAATAAAGCAAATAAATATAAAAAGTATGTTTAAATCTATATGATCTAGCCATAAATAAAAAAATCAGCCAGAATGCATGGAAACTTGCTAGATATGGCCATAAAATAAAAAGTTGTCAATTCTGACTTCTGAGAAGTCCGTGAACGCTTGAGAACGTTATGTGAGAAAATAGGTATATGAGTTTAAATTTCTTTCGGAGAAGGTCCTATTAGTAAGGAGTGCCTTAGTTAATATAAAGTTATTAGTGTTTATTTTTTCATGATCTCATATATATATATATATATATATATATATATATATATATATATTATATATATATATATATATATATATATATATATATATATATATATATATATATATATATATATATATAGTATATATATATATATATATATATATATATATATATATATATACTTCATATATATATATATATAATATATATATATATATATATATATATATATATATATATATATATATATATATATATTGATCTTTGGGTCAGTCAAATATTTCTATTTGATGTTGTCATCACATTTGTTGCAATTTGCGAAGTGGGCCTCCATTTGAGTGACCTGCTATTCTTTTTAAAGTCCACACAACAAAAGTTACATTTCATACCAGGGCCTTTACTAACTTTTATTTCCAAAAGAAAGTACAGTTACACGACTTTTTGCACGTTGCATTTCTAAATTCTGATCGAAATTATGATAAAAATATTACTGAATGCTGAAACAGAGTAAGAAAACATTAATGAACACACAATAAACAAATTATATATATATATATATATATAATATATATACCTATATATATATATATATATACATATATACATACATATATATATAAATATATATATATATATATATATATATATATATATATATATATATATGTGTGTGTGTGTGTCGCTATCTTTTTTTTAACTTTTCATAGGTACCTCTTTTCTTTTCGGGATCATGAGGAGAACAATAGACTCTTATTTCAGTTGCGCAGCAGCAGGACATAGTAAAAAACCGAGAGGAAACGCCGCAAAGGTATCAATTTCACAAATTAAACCTAATGATATAAAGAATGTTGAAAATAAAGGTGCAGGATCATCCAGCTCAGATTCCGCAAAATCGTCTGACAAACAACGCTACTACAATAAACAATGGGAACAGAAATATAGTTGGCTGGCATACAGTGAAGAAAAACGAGGCGCATTTTGTAAACTGTGCCAAAATTTCATGAAAAATGATGCAAATGTTCTACAAAAGACAGGTGGGGTATTCATATTCATAGTTCCATTCACTTCAACATAGCTTTAGGAAAAAATGGGAAATTAGAGAAGCATGAACACTCTTCAGCTCACACTATAAGTGTAGAAATGGAAAACCTCAGGAGACAGGCTATGAATAAACCGATTCACGCTCAAATTGTTCAGCAGAGTGAAAGTGAAAGAGACTTAAATAGGAAAGGTTTAAAAATAGCTTGTACTACTAAATATCAGAGTTTGATTGAAAGTATTTTGGACAAATTGAATGATGATTTTAAAACATGGAGAAAAGATCAGAGTAATAGGTCGAATTACAGCAGCAAGGACACTGCCGGTGAACTTGTTATGTATGGGCGAAGTTTTGAAAGATGAGTTGAAAAAAAAACATTGAAAAACAAGAAGTTCTCCGTTTTAGCAGATGAGAGCACTTCTTTAAGAAATGAAATGGAGCTGAGTATAATGTTTAGAGTATTGGAGGGTAAAAATCCCGTAGAAAAGTTCTTGTCAATTGTTAAAATATTCAATGGAAAAGCAGAAACTATTGCAAATGCTATTGATAAGGAGCTGACTGATCTTGATTTAAATTATAACATTATTGCTTTTGGATTTTATGGTGCTTCTAATATGGCTGGAAAAGTTGGAGGTTTAAGAAAAAGGCTTTCAGAAAAGGCAAACAAAGAAGTTCTCTATATACACTGTAGAGCACATATATTGTCCCTGGCAGCAGCCTCCTGCAGAAATAAAAAGCAGAAGGTAAAAAGGCTTTTTTTTATATTTTTGAAAGACATTTACAATCTGTTTAGCAAGTCACCAAAAAAAGAAAATATTTTGCATGATATTCAATCAATGATCCAATCCTCAAGATTCCAGAATGCATTGAAGTGAGATGGTTATCTCATTATAAGATAGTGAATGCTGTCTTCAGGAGCTTAAAGTCAATTTTGATGGCAAAGAAGGGACAGACCTTGCATCACTTGCAGGGGGCATCTTGCTGGAAATCAGAAATGAGAGTTTCCTTGTCACTTGTTATGTAATGAATGAACTCCTTAGTGCACTCTCTTATCTTAGCAATGCTTTGCAAAAGAAGGACTTTAGTATGACCAAAGTCATCCCCCTAATTACTGGAACCAAATTGCACCTGCAAATATATTGCAAATCAGTGTGGGGACGTCAATTATTACTTACAAAAAAACGTTGTGTGTAAAATAATGAAGAAGTTTGCATCTGAAGTGCGCATGATTGCTGATAAAGATAAGAAAAATGCATTTAAAGGGATGAAGATATACTGCGATAGTGTAATCGAAGAAATTGAAGAAAGGTTCAACGACAAATCAATTGATATAATGATATTTGCTAGTCGCTTTGAGACGTTTCAGTCATTAACAAATTTACCTGATATTGAAGTTAGAAAATTTTGTGACAGATTTCCGATGCTTAATGCGGAAGGTGTACTAGCTGACCTGAAATCCTTCAATTTTTATATCAATTCCAT